>VDFB02375756.1:251678-271091 GCA_007258455.2 Sequoia sempervirens | reverse complement strand
TTTATTTGACAACAGGGAAATCTAATCATTTGAGTATTTGCAATTTCTTAATATAGTGGAGCTTAAAATTAGTCTACAAACTAATTGTAATTCCTTTAATTATCATGTATCTTTATCTTAGTGGTCCAATCATATAGTGGATCCACTATTTTTGCTTCATCATTCATATAGGATTGTTCAAATCTAAATTATATTTTCTAAAAAAATTCCACTAAATTTTATTAGAATTAAATAGTACAAGTATGTTGTGAACCTAAATTTCTTACCGAAACCTAATTTAATCATTAATAATTATTTATGCATGGATTCTACAACATGCTCATAAAATATATTTACTAGGTTGAGTCATATAATGGATATTACATACCATTTCAAGGAGGCTTGCACCCACTTCTATATTACTATCCAATCTAGGGTGATCTCACAATAGTGGGTTACACTTTTTGGCCAAACTTGACATTGAAATAAACATTTTGAACTAAATCTTCATTTTTAGACACCTATAGATGCTAAACAGTGAGGAATTTGAAGATGATACAAAATAGTGATTTGTGACATTTTATCTATAGATTCTAAATATATATTATTTAAAAAAATTGGAATCAACTTGCATTTATTTTTCCATCTCCTTCAATAACTAGTTTTTAACAGTAAACACCATTTTTAAAGAGTGATGTGTACTATAAGCCACATAAAAAAATTTCTTTCAAAGATAAAATTCTATTTTTTTCGAATTTAGATTTGTAACTACGATATCTAGAGGATTTATTTGGTTTCATATGTTTTATTGATTTTTTTTAATTAATTTTTGAAGTCAAACCAATTTCAATTTAGACATAGGTGTACTATTAGGAGCATAACTTTTTTGTATGTATCGGAATTCAATTTTTTTTGTTGTATCAAGGACATTAGTACCAATAGGATAGATATTTTTTAGATTTTTCTTTAGGTAATCTACTATTTTTCAACATGTGTAGAAAAATGACCTTAATGTTCATTGAAAAACTTACATTCGCAACAAATAAAAATAAATATAATAATCAAATTAAATATATTTATAATTATACTTTTTGGGAAGCTTATAATAAGGGCTACGTACTTACAAAACATAAATTTTAAATGAATTCATTTGATCCCCCAAAAGGTAAATCAAAAGTTATTTTTTATCAACATTTTGATAGGTGTAGAGGAAAATCCATTATAGGTATGGTTTAAAACTAGCAAGGTTCTATCCAAGGGGGTTTGATCGAACCCTCTTTAATTAAAATCCTTTAAATGGAACATTTCAAGGTTTAAATCATTATATTTTCTAAAAATATATGATTTAAGGAAAAAATTAGGATGTCCCAGAAAGTTTAACCCATTATTGTGGTAGCAACCTCCAAGGTAAAATCCTAGCATGGAAATAGTATTATGAACCCAAGGTTTAAACTTTTTAATCTTATAGGGAAACTTATGGCTCTTTTTTAATATGTTACCATCTGTTGTATTTTTTATGAAAATAATTTTTGGACATTTGAGGGCTTTCTTTATAATCACAAGTGTTTCGAGGTCAATGTGGATATTTCCAAAATATTCAGCTAAAACCCCAAAAAAATGTAAATTATTCTACTGTAATGAGTAATATTTCATCTTGGATGTCTCTTTAAACAACTAATTTTTATTTTCATTATAATTCTAGGCATAGATCTCGATAAATTTTGGGCAAGGGAAAACCTTAGGTAGCATCATTAATCCTAATTTAACCACCCACAATATAGTGATACTATTACTTTTGTTAGTTTGGATTTTTATTCTATCCCTATTCTCACATGAAAATATAAGTTATAAGTTAGTCCTACTATAGATTAAAGAATCATAAACAAAATGGTATTCATAAGTAAACCTAGGGTTTTAAGCAGCCTGATGTAGTTTAGGTTGAAGGTATTGTGGTCTCTGCTCTTCATGCTAAACAAGGCAAGAACTATTGGGTTGTTGATAGTGGTTGTTCACATCACATGATCAATGACAAAAGTAAGTTTGTTAAACTTGAAAAATATGATGGAGACTTAGTTAAGTTTGGAGATGATACTGATGCTATGATTTGTGGAATAGGTTAAGTTAGTTTTTCTAGGAAGCATAATATTGATGATGTCTACTATGTTAAGGGTTTAAGGCATTATATTTTGAGTGTTGGACAGATGTGTAGTAAAGGGTATAATCTTGTGTTCAAGGATGAGAAGTGTGAAATAAAGAAAGGATCTGAAATTGTGATTGTTGCTAGAAAGAAGTTTGAAGGAAATATTTATCAACTTAAGGATGTTGATGGACATTGCTTTATGTCTCAAATTAATGATAGTTGGTTATGGCACCGAAGGATGTTTCATATGAATTTTGACAATATAGTGAGAATTAGTGCAGTACAAGATGTGAGAGATTTACCAAGGATTACAAAACTTTTTAATGTTATTTGCAGGGATTGTCAATTTGGAAAGCAAGTAAGAAAGTATTAGGTCAAAGGAACAATCTACTATTGGATTACTGGATTTGATTCATACAAATCTTTGTGGTCCTACAAGAGTGAGAATTCTACAAGGTGATAGGTATTTTATGCTTTTGATTGATGATTACTCTAGATTTACATGGGTTACTTTTCTTAAAAAGAAATATAATGTATTAGACAAATTCAAAGCATTCAAAGCTATGGTTGAAAATGAAATGGACATGAAAATAGAATTCTTAAGGTCTAACAAAGGTGGAGAATTCACCTCCAATGAGTTTAATATGTTTTTTGAAGCATGTGAAATAAGAAGACAACTGTCTGCTCCTAGAACTCCTCAGCAAAATGGAGTTGTTGAAAGAAAGAACAAAACGGTTTAAGAAGCTGCTAAATTGATGATAATTGAGGTAGGTCTACCATAAATCTACTAGAGAGAAGAAATTCACACTATTTTTTATGTGTTCAATCTAATTCAAGAAAAATCTAACAACAGTAAGACTCCATTTGAGTTGTGGTATGGAAAGATTCCTACTGTAAAGTATTTCAAAGTATTTGGAAGTAGATGTTATATCAGAAGGGATGAAGAAAAATTAGGAAATTTTGATGCAAGATGTGATGAGGGTATTTTCCTTGGATGCTCCCTTAGAAGAAAAGCTTACAAATGCTACAATAAAAGGCTAAGAAGGACTGTAGAAATCACTAATGTTATGGTTGATGAAGCATTGAAGAAATCAGTTGAAGTGGATGGATATGTATCAAATGAACCAAAATGTAGAAAAGAGGAAGAAGAAATTGTTGAAGAACAAGAGAACCAGAATGAAGAAGAAGAAGCTCCAATGGCATCCACAAAGACACTTAAATATGTGCAAGAGAATCATTCAAAAGAAAAAATTATTGGAGACAAGAGAAAGGGAGTACTAACAAGAAGCAGAGTTGCTACTACTACTGAAAGAAATCTATGCTTACTTTCTATAGTTGAACCTAAGATAGTAAGTGAAGCATGTAAAGATGAGGACTCGATGTAATCAATGGAAGAACTTATGCAAATCGAGAAAAATAAAACCTGGGAATTGGTTCCTAGACTAACAGATACAAACATAATTGGATCAAAATGGGTATTTAGAAACAAGATGAATGAGAATGGAGAAGTGGCCAGAAATAAAGAAAGGCTTGTGTGTAAGGGTTACTCACAAGTAGAAGGTATAGATTTTTACGAGACTTTTGCTCTGATGGCTAGAATGGAAGCTATTAGAATGTTCTTGGAATTTCCAAGTTTTCATAAGGATTTTAAAGTTTATTAGATGAATTTAAATTATGCATTTCTAAATGGTGAGTTAGAAGAAGTCTACATGGAACAAACAAAAGGATTTCAATTCTTAGATCAACTGAATATGGTTTCTAGACTAAAGAAGGATTTATATGGATTGAAGCAACCTCCTAAAGCTTGGTATGCAAAACTAGATATATATTTGATTCAGTAAGGTTTCAGTAAATGTATGATAGATAGCAATCTTTATTTCAAAATTGAAAATGAAAAAAATCTTGATAGTAGATGTATATGTTGATGATATTATCTTTGGAGGAAATGAAACAATGTGAAAAAAAATTGTTGAAGAAAATACAAAAAGAGTTTGAAATGTCTATGTTTGGTGAGATGAATTTCTTTCTTGGGCTGAAAATTAATCAAACAGTACAAGGGATTTTTATTTCACAGTCAAATTATGTAAAAGAAATGTTCAAGAAGTTTGGGATGGATGGTTCAAAATAGGTATGCACTCCTATGGTGACTAGCTACAAATTGAGTAAAGATGATGATTCACCTAAGGTTGATCAGAGCAAATATAGATCTATGATTGGAGGATGGTTGTATTTAACTGATACTAGACCCGATATCGTGCATGTAGTTTTTATTATGGCTAGATTTCAAAAAGATCCTAAATAAATACACGGTTCTTCTATTAAGAGAATATTCAAATATTTGAATGGCACTCTAGATTATTGCTTATGGTATCCTAGGGATACTGATTTTACACTAAATGCTTATACAAATGTAGATTGGGTAGGTTGTGTTGATGACAGAAAAAGTACAAGTGGTGTTGCATTCTTTCTTATTTGCAGATTGGTGTCATGGTTAAGTAAAAAGCAAGATTCAGTTTCCTTATCAACTGCAGAAGTTGAGTATATTGTTGTAGCATCCTTCTATGTACACACAAGTTTTGTGAAAGAGACAAACATTGAAATATATCAAAGTAATGTATGATGATCTCATTTCTATTTTCTATGATAATACAAGTGCAATTAACATATCAAATAGTCTAGTGAGGCACTCAAGGACAAAGCATATATCAATAAGGTATCACTTTTTGAGAGAAAAGGTAATGGAGAAACATATTCACTAAGCCTCTTCCTAAAGATACTTTTGGGTATCTCTGAGAGAAGTTATGGGTTATTTCCCATCATTTCTTGAACTAGATGCATATGGAGATGCATCAGTCCAATGGATCTATGGATCTATCTTCTTTCTAGACTGATGTTGGTGGCTACCTCTCAGAAGGAATAGGTAGTGTCTTGTAACGTCATTGTGTAGTTGATTGGGTGAACTCCGAAAGGGCAATATTCAGTAGTAGTAATGTTCTTAATGTCAAAGGAGGAGAACAATGCAATTTTTTTTTACATTTTCATTGATGTCCAAGGGGGAGAAAGCATTCTGGAAAAGGAAAGATTGATGTGTTTAGAGTTGTTGTGTTGTCCTTGATGGTTTTTCACATCATGTGTTGCCATCAATGACAAAGGGAGATATTGTTGCAAGTATTATGGTGTTTCCATTGATGTCAACTACATAATTGGAAGCTAGTTTTGGATGTATATGTTGAGGATATTGAGAAAATTGTAATAAAGAAGGTTTATCGGTATTTCGGTGTATGCTTTGACTCTAGGTATGTTCTAGGATGCGTTAATATTCTAGTAATTTAAGGTATTATTCATGACTATTGGTAGTTGCTATATCCAAAATTTGGGCCTTTAGATCATTGTATAGTGTGAGATATTTTCACCAGTATGTGAACTATGCTTTTCAAGGTGTCTGGCAGTAATCTGGGAGAAATGTTGTTGCTCTATATTTCTTCATATTTTGGTTTTATGACTTGTGGTTCTAAGAATAAGTTGATGAGGTCATGTTCAAATGAAATTTGTTGTCTGGAAATATTGGATCATGTTAAGGATATGTGTGCTTAATTGTTCTATGTGTTTTACACTGGTATTGGCCGACCTTGTGTTAAACTCTACTCACAAAGTTCAAGGAAGTATGTTGAGGCATGTTGGGACTTATTTAGGTCCTCATTAAGTATATTTTTGGGTTTCCCTCATTCTAATTCCACTGTAGAATGTTTTGGTTTTGACCTAATTTGAATTTGTAAATGAAAATTGTATATGGCTGACCTTGGATGGGTTTTAAGGTTGAAGACAGTATAAGTACAAGTTGAGATGCTAGTAAGAGACAAGATAGAGGGGAGATAGATGAAATATGGATGCAAGATAGTGTGTGTGATGTTAGTTTGAGAAGTTTAGTGTAAATTTCATGTTAGGGTTCCCAAGGCAGTGAGTTGAAGGCATCTAACATATTTCATGTGAGAGTGCAAGTGTTTGTGTGATTTGTGGTGAAATATCTATTACATTGAGATAGTTTTCTCTTTGTGACAACTCTCTTCTATCTTCTTTATATTTTTTTGGCAGTGAGCCCTCTTTGGACTGTGAGTCCTATCTTTGTATCTGGAAAAGTCCTATCTTGGCAGTGAGTCTTTTTGGTAGTGAGCCTTTATATTCGATTTTGGAATTCTATATATGGTTAGCTAATCCTTACCATGGTTTTCCATCATTGGGCTTTCCACGTAAATCTAGTGTTATTGTGTGTATGATTTTACTTCTTTTAGTTTCTACTTCTGCACTTAAAGATTAATCACATTAGCAGAGTAAAGGATTTATGAATGGTTATTGATCTAACATCTGATGAAAGTTTTTAAAGGTTGTTTCAACTAATTCACCCCCCCCTTAGTTGTCTTGTTCAACAAAATCCTCAACCCTAAACCCTAAGATTAAAAAATTAAAAATCAATGGAATTTGAAAATATTAATACAAATACTCACATGGACTAACTTTGTTGCATCCTAGAATCTCCCTTATACATTGCAATCTCCCTAAACCTCTCACTTCAAAATAATAGTACTTAGCATTTGAAATTTTACTTCTTATTTTTTTCTTATTCTTGAATAGAAAATTGAATGAAAAATGTTACCTCATGGCTCTATAATTATTATTATACAATTATACATACTATCACTTCAAACTAAATTCAATAATTGATTTGCATGTCTACAACTTCAATTAATTCATCATGTTCAATGAGTGGTGGTGTCTTTTGATCTAAAATAAAATCTTAACCGTTAATCTTTGCAAATATAGTGGCTCTAGGCTAGTTCTGAAGGTTTGATTTCAGTAATGCTCTAGATATTTCATTCTGAAATTCAACTATTGTTGTCTCTCAAATGTTCACTAAATGTGTTAGGAAAATTTGTGTTGTCCACCTTGCCTAATTTAATAATTTTATATATCTAATTATTGGTGTACACCTAGTGTTGGTATGTGGTGACTGATCATGCTATACTATACACTCTTCATGTATCCTCACCGAGGTCCAAGGTTGGGCTAGGCCCTGGACAAGGGTTTGGGGGTGGTAGCCCTCGAAAAGTGGGGGTTTAGGGGCGGCAACCCCCAAGAAAAAAAAATTCTCCTATTTTTTTGCGTCATCATTGAAAAAGGAAAAATCACTGAAAATGGGAAAAAAAACTAACTTTGTAGAACCCTAATCTAGAAGCTTCTAAGCTTGTTATAAGGGGTTGGGATGGGAGTTACATGTATGTGAAAAAGGTGATTATTCACGAGATTGTAATAAGTTTTGCATTGGATAATAAAATCATTGGATGGTTACAGTTTTGTGGATGTAGCTTGGATTGGGTGAACCACATTAAATTCTTTGTGTTGTCTTGTTTCTGCTATAATTTTCTATGTTTTTTATTTCTCTATTTTATTGATCAAATCTGCATTTAACTATTAGATATCTACCTTCTAACCCTAACACCTAGGGGATCTAGGAATGCATGGATTGTATGGTTTAGCATTCTTGGGCCCACTTTATGTGTTGTATGTTATATTCAATTAAATATTTAATATTGGGTTGCACATTAGAAAAATATTTAATATTGGAAAAAATTAGTACCAAAAATTAAATGTGGGGGTTAATGGTTTTGTATGTTCATGGTATTAGTCAAATGGTATTATGTAATGTAACTTGGTGGTTTTGTGTAAACTTATTCTATAAAAGAAAATACATGGGTAGTTCTCTAAATTTGGATAGTTGGCTAGTTGGCTATTTTGGATAAGGGGTTGGGAGCATCTCTTGTTAGCATTTGTGAAGGTTGAACCATGGAATGGGATGTGTGGCTACATGCTTTTTCACATGGAGTGATTTTAGAGGGCTTGATGTTTCAAGGATAGTCATGGAGAAATTTCAAGATATATTGTAATATTTATTATTGAATAATACATGATTGATGGATGCTTTTGGAGAGTAGGTTTTTCCCTCTTAAGGGTTTTCCCAAGGTATATCTTGTGTCATTTTTAATGGTATGTTGTGTATTCTTTTACATATGGGTTCTAAATACTTATTTATATAGATCTCTATTTGTTTTATGTAGAAATTATCTTTGGTTGATGCATATTTCCTTTTATTTGTTATCAAAGCCATGGTTGTGGTTTGTATAAGTTTTGTTAGAGTAGATCTGGTGTATAGTTGACTCTAGGTCTTGTAGTGTAATAAATGAGGGTTTTCTGTAGGTGATTTTTTGCAAATTTAGGGTTTTGAGGTTGCAGATCTATGGGTTTTTTTTGTAGATCTAGGATTTTAAATCTTTGTTGGAAAAAGAGTAATTTTATGGATGTTCACTATGGGAGTTTTGTGGGAAAATATTTCAAATGACCCTTTGGGACAAAATAGACATCACCATTAGATCCAAGAGGCCCGAGAGATGAAGATTGACATAAATTTGGCCTATTTTAGACACTTTGAAAAATGGAAATAAATTTCC
The DNA here is from genome assembly GCA_007258455.2 of Sequoia sempervirens. Taxonomy (NCBI): domain Eukaryota; kingdom Viridiplantae; phylum Streptophyta; class Pinopsida; order Cupressales; family Cupressaceae; genus Sequoia; species Sequoia sempervirens. The sequence goes on along the minus strand of VDFB02375756.1, from coordinate 262,472 downwards.
CTCCTTGCCTTGTCGTATGGTCATACAACCTTCAATTTGATCTACAAAAAAATAAAAATAAAAATAATATTATGTGGGCTATTATAAAAAAATTACTAGTGCAAAAAAAAATTAATTACAAAAATAAAAAATAAAAAATTATTATCGATATGGAGTTGTCCGCCCCAAATCGACAGGCTAGGGCTAGTAGGCCTTTGGCTCTTGATCCCTAGCCCCGATTTGGTGGGCCCTTTCATTAGCCCCCCTCTAGGGATTAAGTTTTTTAAATAACCATCAATTCAAAAAAAAATATTATCCATCAAAATTCAAACAAAAATTAAGTCAGTTTATTTTTTGGTTAGGTTTGGCCTTGCAGGCAACATCGCCAATGTGGTGCCACCGCCCTACCACCATCTTTACTTGGCCTTGTAGTAGAATTATAAAACTTTTTTCCAAGGGGCATATCTTTCACCCAATGTGTCCATATTTTGACTTCTTATACTCATTTTAAAGGTGGTTTTGAGCACTAGATTATGATATTGGCAGTTTTTCAATATTTTCCTATTTCAATAGATAAATTCTTGTTGGAAGTTAGACATTATTTTAGGCTTGTAGAGGTCATAAATTTTGCATACGGAGTTAAGATTTAGACTTCGTATAGTCAACAAAAATTTTGTTCAAAGCACTACATAGTGGATCAATTTTGGAGATTTTTTCTATGATTTATTTCTTACTATTTCATCTAAGTTGTTTATTGGTTCATATTGATTTTGGTACATTTGTAAGCTTATGGCTATTCAAATATTGGTGATTTTTTGTTTGAGTCATTAAATACTCACATGTAAATCTCTAATCACTCTAATTTGACATGGTTAATAGTATATTGTTGAGTTTGCATGTTACATTGTTGGATATATGAGTTGTATAGTGTTGTAGACTATCTACACTTACAGGTTGCATATATGACTCATGTGGGGTTTTTCTATACCCATAGATTCTTTAGTGTTTATGTTGATTAATATTTGTGGGTTAGTTTAGTCACTTGTTTCACTAGTTTGGTTGTCATGTTGAGATGGATAGTTAGTATTACCAAGTATAGTCATGATGTGGGACCTATTTTGTTGACTAAGTGATGCAAAAATGTGTGGCATGGTTGGAGTTTTTTGTTGGTACATTTTATAGTGATCATGGTTTCATGGAAATTCCTTTTGCTTTAAGTACTTTGGCATGACAATTGTTTATTCATCTACTTTTAATCAATATTTGTTTTGATGAACCATTTTTAAAAAGTTTATACATAGAATCAATAAAAATATTTTTGGAAGAGAAAGGATTGTTTCTTTCTTAATGCAAGATAATGTCTTTGCAACTAATAATTTTATGATTAGTTTATCTAATATAATTATTAATAAGGATCATGCTCATAATTAATAATAAGGATCTAGCTCATTCTCCAGCAGATAACCTCTTAATTTATTTTATTTACCAAATACTTTTCTAATGTTATCCAAAATTCATTTGGTGAAGACAAAGATTGAACTTGAAAGAGAAAATATGGAAATAAAAAAATACACAAGGTTCCAAATGATTCATCAAACTTATTTAAAAAAATGGAATTTTTGCATCAATAGTTAGTTTAGTTTCTAGTCCCATTGTACCCGATACAATCCATACTTTTTCAAGTAGAGTGTTATTTTATTTTTCCAATCAAAATAGTTGTAGGTTGTTAACATGGTAATTGTTTCTTGATCCATTTTAAGAAGAAAACATTATTGTTTGTGAATGCACCAAAAGAGAATGAAAAATGAAAAACGGACACCAAGAGACACCCCCCTTCCACTAATCTCAAAAATTACCCCTAAGATATTATAATGTTGGAACTTTATGATTAGTGTGTTTACAAATATTTTTCCAAGATACAATGCTCAATGCCCTACAATGGCCAAAATTATTAAATTTCATATAAAATGAATCTAAGACAAAATATGGGTGGTGGGCCTAGCTCGATTGGCTAAAGCATCATGTTGGAAGTAAGAGTTCACAAGGTCTAGTCTCCCCACAGTCCCTGTGGTACCGGAGGGTGTTTCACACTAGCGTCATAGATCATGTGAAAAAAATTTACCAGGTGCACTGCAATTTATAGGGGGATGGGTACTCAACCAATTCCTGCATTCTTAAAAACAAACTAAGAAAAAATATGGAAAAATTGGCCTTATAGTTGTGTATTTTTCTTCAATACCTTTCCAATGCCTATTCATTTCTAAAAAAATGATCTCAAGGGTGAAATTTATGACCTATTGAAGAAAAAATTTAATAATAGCTTCAACCTACAATATCTAGCAAAAAATGCAAAAATTTGTTTTAAATACCAATTTGTGAATGGAAAGTGTTTTCATCTCTATATTTTTTATTCTATCTTGTTTTCAAAAAATGGAAACCATGATGAAAAGTTGTGCACTTTTCAAAAAAATCCCAATTTAGCCTATATGAGGGCCCTAGTAGCCCTTGGTAGCATTGGCAATAGCGGTGGGTATTGAGTGGAAACTAATTAGTGATGTTTGGGTAGAGTTGGGGTAGTGTTAAGTGATTACAATAGCATTTTTTTTGTTACATGTTATCTGTCGTGGTTTCCAGTTGGGGGTCATGCTTATATTATTGCTAACTATTTGCAGCCTTAGTCATAGGTGGCCTTTATGGTAGTTGGTTTGTGGCTAAACTCAACAGTATTTAAGTGGTGGTTAAGCACTCTAAGCACTTAAGAAGAATAGTTCTTTTCTTGATATTTTTTGACACCAAAAATTATAAACTACAACCTAGGGGTTGTACGACCTCCTAGGCAAAACAAATTTACCTTGATGAGTCCTAGAACCAAATATAGGCAAATTTATGTCAAAATTTGTCTCCTTGGCCTTCTAAATGCAATGGAAATGTTTGTTTGGGTTGAAAATGCTCTTTTAGAAACTTCAAACCCTTGTTTTCTATTGTATAATATAGTGGCCAAACGGAGTGAAACAAAAGCCAAATCCAATTTTTTCGAGCCTCCTAGATGTAGTGGGATAGTCAAAACTACTAGGTCATTATAGCCAAAATAGCTATAATCACTAGATCTCACAAAAAACATACATTCCAATAAAGGATTAACATATCTTCATAATTCCTTTTTGATTCATCAGAATGTATTGAAATGGAAGAAAAGAGCATATGGGAATATACAAGATCATACAAAAAACTCCAATCTCTTCATCAAGAATCCAAGTACTCAAAACTCTTAAAATCTAAGTTGTAATACCATGTTATAAATCTAAAATAGATAAATAACCAAGATCTTTTCTATGAGAGAGATAAGCTATAAAACTATAAGTGAATAACATAATTACAAACCCAAAATTCCAAGATATGTGGAAATGTCAAGATGACAAGAATGTATTAGAATCTCAAAGAAAAAATGCAAAATGATGACTACATACATCAATATAAATGTATGCCAAAGTATATAACAATGAATATGTAAGAATATACAAATACAAGCTAGGTAGTGAGTTTATATAAAACTAAGGATAGATGGAGGTTTTGCATAGGCGGTTATCGTTGCACCAAAATATCAACTTGTCAATGCCCAATACAACTGTCAGATTTATACAAGATCCAAGATCCGTAGGAGGCAGTTAAGCCATGTCACGAACCAAAGCGCCACACTGCATAGCACAAGGAGACCAAGGGTGGAACTCTTAAAACAATTGCACCAGTGCAAGCAAGGGGTTTGAACCTATGACCTCGGCTTTGATACCAATTTTTGCACAAGTGGTTTATGTTGCAACAAAAGATCGACCTATCAATGCCTGATATGACCACCAAATTTATACAAGATCCAAGATCCACAAGAGGTAGTTAAGCCATGTAGCAAACCCAAGAGCCACATTGCACAACACAAGGAGACGAAATGTGAAACTCTTGCAATAGGAGGTGGAAAATACAATTAATAGGAATTGACCACCAAAAGTGGTAAATGTTCCACCCTTTAAGGATGGAGACAATTCATCACCTTATCTCCTAGTTATTAAGTAATAAACTCACTTTATTATTCTATGCAAGATTAATAAAAGTGTAGGAAAAACCTAGGACCAAGTGAAAAATAAATTAATCCAGAAGGAAAATAAAAACCTGCACTAGCACTTAATACCAAATAGAGGTATTGAGAACAAGTTGAAGGGACAATAAATTTTCTACCACCATCTTTGTGCAAGACCAAGCTACCAGGAAAGAACATAGTGACCTTGAAAGTCAAAAATTCCATTTTGAAGGCCTCTCACAAAATATAATGATAAATTGATGGATTTCCATAGGGAAAAGATTGAAAAACTTCTCCCACACACCTAGTGAAACTCTTGAAACAAGTGCCAAGTAAACTAGATCAACTCATTTTCCAATTATACCCATTTGGAAGGGAATCAATCTTTCTTTTCCTCTAAAAATACATAACTCAAGGAAATAGAATTTAGAGTATCCCTAATAATACTAGGGGATCATCATTATTAACCTCTCAAAATAATAATAAAAACAATTTCCTCAAAATCATATTATGGACTAAAGAATGATTTCATTTTAATTCATGATCCCATTTTATAGAAAAATTGTGAGGTTAACCCAGGGCTTGATCAACTTCCTAATCCTAGAAAACTACACTCGATCATTAGATATCTAAAATAAGTGTCAAGTGACATCTAGATTTGTGTATAGCCTTGAAATTCTAGCACACATGTTGGAAAATATTTCACAAATCTCCACTAACATGAATGATTAAGTTATCAACATCAATTATTATTGTAGTGTCAAAAATTGCATACCCTTGCAATTTTACCTACACTTTTTGTATCCACTTTAGTGTCCACTCCCTTGGTATTTGTGTAGACTCATCTTAGCCCTTGCATTAGCCTTTTTCTCCTCTGGATGCTTAAGACCCCTTTTCAACAGTTACCTTCTTATGTCAACTTTGTGTTAACCATGTGTTTTCCTTATTTCTCATCATTTTTTAGCATAATTTGTCTAGACACTAGCACATTGTGCAAATGTCCACATGCCACACTAGAGCCCCATGACATTTTAAAATTCAAATAATCTTTTTTGAGCATATTTCCACTTGTCACCTACCTTGGTTAGTGGAAATGGCTTGGGATAGTTTGTAATGGCTCAAAAGCCTCATTTTCCCTCCTCTTCTCTCTTTTAAATATATCTTTTCACTCCTCTCTTTCTCTCTTGGACATTCTCTCTTTTGCTTCTCTCAAAATATATTTCTCTCAATCTTATACAACTCTCCACAGATTGCTACAATAGTCTCAAGCTCTCACAAGAAGTCTCTTACAACTCTCTTGGCTCTCACAACCCATTCTCTCTCTATTTTTTTCTCATTGGCTTCTTCAATCCTTGCAAATTGTAGCATTGAAAATTGTCACCATTGACAATTTCACACTATGTTTTTGTCCCCCTTAAATTATTGTCTAATTGACCCCCTAATTTCCTAAATTATGTATTTTGAGGCCTATTTTTACTGCTTTCTAACATGTTGCAAGCATAAAACAAATGCATTTATTTAATTATTTGCCCCTGACACCTAAATCCCTATAAAAAAAGGGATAGGGCAAGGATGACCTTGGGTGGCTCTTTCCTCCTATTTTTTTGGGCTCAAAAATTAAATATATCAATGTCAACATATTAACATTTGAAATTCCATATCAGCTATTGAGCTATTGGGATGTAATTTTTAGAAAGAAAAAAATAGCATTATAATTGCATATAAATACTTAGTTATTGTATCATTTGAAACATATCTAGCAATAAGTGAGCTTTAAGAGCGATATCACATAAGTCAAGAGTAACATTTCAATGATTTATTGCAGCAATTAAAGATCCAAGCATTATGTCAAATCCTATGTGAGTTCATGTATGTTCATATTATCATTGTTTGTGAAGGATAGCCCTTGTTGTAGGTCTCCAAGCAATTCAAGAAACCAAGCAAGCAAGATCCAAGGCCTTGAGGTGATGTGCATAACTTCATTCCTTCAAGGAAGCCATTAAAGGGTGGTGAGTTGCATCACTTTGTGGATTCATCATTCCTTCCTATCATTTATCCTTTTATCATTAACACTTCCATTGTGGAAGTGGAAACACTAACATGGGGTTTGACTAAGGAAATCCCCTAAATGGCACAACATTTCTTCTTTTTGAATGTTTTGGTTTCATGTTTACAGAAGATTAAAGAAAATTTGAAGACCATTTATCTGTTATTGGATTCAAAACCCTATACCTTATCAACTCATAGAAAATCACCTAAAGAATTGTTTGATAGTGATTCAAAAAGTTTGCAAGTAGGAACCAGGAACTCAGATTTGACATCAAAGGACTACGAAAATAGATCTAAAGTATCCCTACAAGGACAGAGATGCCCTTGGGCAGCTCTTGGGCAACTATGTCCTCCTACAGTGACTAAATTCAAATTTATAGGACAAGTACACAACACTATGCCCTTCTCAGATCTTCTTGTAAATCTTTGTTACAATTTTTTAATTATCCAAATCTTGCATTTTTATGTTAGGGCACATAGTTTAATTAGGTTAATCAAATAAAATCAATCCTAGACCATTTCCAAGACCCAAAAGATGCAAATATAGGTCTAATTGAATCACCTTCATGGTTGAAAGTCAATCTAATCACCTTGTTGATTTGCATCAAGTACCCGTGAAAAACTCAAAAATTGATCCTAGGTTTTATACATCTAAACTAAGTTTCACCTTTTACCACATTACATTTTGGTGAATCTAACATGTTAACATTATATACCTTTTGAAAATTCACCCTAGATCTACGTTAAGCATTGCATCAAGTTTGTATTGTTCATTTAGGGTTTCATTTTTGCATCATAAAAGTCATGAAAATTTAAAAATTTGCATATCATATTGCATCATAACTTTCATTAGGGTTTATTTCAATCATTTAGGTCAAATCCACATACAAAATTGCATTCATAATTGTCACTTTTTATCCAAACATTGTTACAAATTTGCATTTCAATTACACTATCTTAAACTAAGAAAATTGTGTAGAAATATTGACTTTCAAATTGTTTGTACATAGACACAGAACCCCTAAGTAGTCTAATAAACATTCAAACTTTTCGTTTTCACCTACCCTATATAGGATAGAGATGCCCTTAGGCAGTTTTATCCTCCTTTTGGTAGCTAAACAAAATTTTACACATTTTTGTCTCTATCTTAAGTCTGTTTCTATTTGCAGATCTCTGATTTGGAATTTTGAATTGCATGTATTTAAGCATCTTTCATATATCTCAAAAAAGTGAAAAAAGTGCATTGTTTAGTTTTAAAATTGTATCAAAACCATCATTTTTTTATATTTTTACATCTTAGAATCATTCAATTATTACATTTTAGATTTGAAAATTGTATTCAAAATTGTCAAAATATTTTCAACATTGTTATACACTTGCATTTTGAAGTGGATTGTCTTAAATTGAGCAAATCTTGTAAAAACATTCATTTTCAAACTTGTTTGCAAATAGACCCAAAATACATAAGCAGTACAATACACAGTCAAACTTTGACTTTTATGAAACCTTGTCTAGGATAGAGATGCCCTTGGGTGGCTTTGTCCTCCTATTCTTGGCTTAAAAAAAAAAATCAGATCTCAGTTGTTGTCTTTTATGTTTAGTTTGGTTGTTTGAATTTTATTTTTTGGTGTTTTGCTATGATTATTTGACAATTTAGTGTTCGTCTTGGGTACACTTACCATTTTGAAACTTCCATGAGCTTCATGACCCGGTGTCCTATTGCCAATACTTCAGTGAGATTAGTTCAAGACTTATGGCATCTTGTGCTATTGTTACATTTGTTGTTGATCATGAGTCTTCCAACTCTTTCATGCAAGGTATCGTCAATACTCTGCTAATTTTGGACTCTATCCCTAATGTTACAATACCAATGACAACTTTGCAATCAACCATTTTTATGGATGTTGAGACTATTTTTTCCTATGTTCTCAAAGACTAACTAAAATAACTAGACAAAGATTTAGGAATTCAAGACTATCTGAGTACTGAATCTCTAGCTGGCATAGTAGTTCCTATAATAGATAACATGAGTTAAGTTGATTAGTAATGCTCAAGGATTAGAGATTTTGTGTAGCCTATCCCATATATTTGATGCTAATGTACCTATAATGGCTAGTTCCATTTAAGCTTTAGGATACACTCAAATTCAAGGAGGAAGTCAAGTCTCCCCCCCTACAACTATAGCCTTTATTCCCACATACACAAACCTAATTCTAGCTTCAACGATACAATAAAGCATTGGCATAACTCCAACCTTGGATCTTTCCACTAGGAATCTTTATATTTTTGTGTCCTCACATGTCACACCTAAATACTTGTCACCCCTCACAAACTTACAATAGAGTAGTCCAAGTACATACACACTTCCACCTTGTTCACCACATTCTCAAAACATGTCAAGAAATGATTCGATCATCAATCAACTTTTGCAAAACATGACATCACTTCAACAAAAAATCTCAATGTTGAACCAAAATTAAAATGGAAAACCATCACAATATGTCAAAAGGAGTCCATTGTCGCTTGAAATATTGAAATACCCATGCCACAAAACATAGATATGTACCCTAATTTTATAAGTACAACGGTAAAGGAGACCCTAGAAATCATATATCAACATATATTTCCTTGTGTAGTGACTTAGTTTTTGAGGACAAACTCCTGGCTAAACTCTTTCCTAAGCCAAAGACATGGCTTTGGAGTGGTTTTTTTCATTACTAAATAACTCAATCCACTCATTTAATGAACTTTTTATGCATTCCTCCAACATTTCCAAGTAAATATTGGTCCTAAAATTACCTTAACTAATTTAGTGTGATGCAAAAAAAGGAAAAATAAAATGGTCATTGACTTTCTAGGGCGTTATCAATTGTTATATTCACAAATAAATATTACTCTTCATGATGAGGATGTTCAAAGAGTGTTCATTGAAAATTTACAACTTGGCATAAGGAACAAAATATTTTTGATGAAATATCCATCTTTTATACACTTATGTATGGCCCTTCATGATTATTAGAATTTGGTTAGTCAGTATGAAGAGACATCTTCATCAACTCCTATTGAGAAATCTAAATCCACATACCTCAAAACAACTATCAACCATTTAAGAAACAAAACAAAAACTTTATCAAGATAAATACACCTCAAACAACCAACCACATTGAACAAGAAGTTGGACCATAAGTTCAACTCCATAATAATTTAGATCAAGAGATAGACAATTAACCCAACTGCATGATTCCCACCACTTGATCATGTTGAAACTCTTGAACAAGAACTTAATAAACTGCCTTCGATTAAACATGTCGACACAACTAGAACTTTGCCTCCAAGCTTCAATCCAAAAGCCTTTTTATCAATAACATAGCACAAATGGGCATGATAAAGAGTGATTCACGTTTCTTCAACATCAAGTGGAAGACCTCATTGTTTCTAATCACATCCAATTGGGAAGTGTTTGTTAGTCGTATATCTTTACTTTGTTGTCGGTCGTAGTCGGCCTTGGTCGTAGTCGGCCAATTGTTAATAAAACTATAGATTAGTAAAGAATAATAATGTCATGTACTTTCGAGAAAGCATGTTCCGATTATGTTAATGTTAATGTTGTTATGAAGCGTCGTGTCGGTTGGTTATCTAACCACCGCTGAACGTTATATGTAGTCGGCTGGGATAGTCAGGAAAGGATTATGAAGGAGTTTTGGTGCCGATGGTTATATTGTAAGCATTGTGATACTCTCTTGTACATGATATTTCTGAGAATGAATAAAGTTTCAAGCATTTAAATATGATATCTTTCTGGTTACTGTTTTATTCCATGTTCTGCACATAATTAGTTTTCCAGTAGTACATAAGGTTTGAATTACATTCTGTAGGCAAACATTTGGCGCTGTTGCCTGAACGGACTAGGGCATCATCTGCCATGGCAGCGTAATGGGTCAACCAGCGGAAGAACCTGTAAATGCTAATGAGGAACGGGAAAACTCATTGACAGAAGATCTGGTAAATTTGTGGAAAATATCGCTACGTGACCACGTGCGTAGGGAATCCCTCATTCGGGAGATCCCTGAGGAAGTCATCTGGGATCGGCTGGAAGTGAACGACGAGGTGAACCACCTCCTGAATCGCATGCCCAGGTTACTGGCCCGCCATTTCATTATCCTGCAAGACTTGCGAGAGGAAGAAGATCACGAGCGCCGAAGGCAGCAAATTGTACAACGTTGTGAAGATAGAACCAAATGTGAAGAGGAAGAACGCGATACTAGTCGGCGCCGTACTTCCGGCAACCAACAATGATTGCTTGAACAACTAAATGCCCGTACGACCGAACAAAGACAAGCATCGAGTACCTGACGGGCACGGGACTTCGGAAGAGCAAGTTCGGCGATCACTTAGGCTGCAAGAGCAAGAAAATTGGCGAAGACGACTAAGGCAAGCCGGTAAGGAATTGGATGAAGATTTAATTGAAATAAATTAGAGCATAAAAAGAACATATGAAAACCTGACAAGAATAGACACATCCATTGAACGGGCGCACCACAGTTTGTTAGAAGGAAGGGACGAAGACCCCTTCAGCACTCCACACGTAGGAAAATATAACCTTTATGCAAATGAGGATGATTTGAATAGCAGCATCAGACGATTTCGAGAGTTGTCCCTCTCGGACGACGACAACGAGTTAAGAAGGGGAAGGCCAG
>VDFB02375756.1:238051-251578 GCA_007258455.2 Sequoia sempervirens | reverse complement strand
TCTTGTTCTTGGACGGGTGTGAAAGGATCTTAAAGTCTTTGCGGAATACTTCATCGTGGATGGTCAAGCTTGAAACAAGGTTGGATCTGTTAATTAATATCTTCATTTTCAGTTTCATTTCTCAGCAAAGGGACTTATTAATATTATTGCAAACTTTACATATGCTGATTTGTAATTGATAGCAAGTTGTCATCTTTCAAATTGTATGCTGGCAGTAGTACTGACAGCCTTTAGATTCTTGCTTATCAGACTGTAGTGTTCTCCTTTCTTTCAGCATTTGATATTGTATGTAATCCATCTCCGCCCTATGGTCGCTACTTACCCACTCTGGGTCAACAAGCACATTCTGGGTGTTGAGTGTTTCAGCTTTCAGTAGTTCCTTTCAAGCATTGCTTTTTGTAATCACTCCGTCATATGGTCGCCCCTCACTCCGCATTGGATTGGGTAGCACATACTTGACGTTGAGTTCCTTCCTGCATTTAGAATAGAAGACCCTCGACCAATGCTTTCGCCATCATCGTATACATAAGTTAGAGTTGTTTCAGTCGTTGGGTTTATCTTCCTAACTTATGCGGGTACCCGGTGTAATATTTGTAGTCGATGGTGAAAAATTGAAAAATTTGGCTCGGAATATTCAGTGGTATCGAGCCATGCATCTTGCCATCTGTGAAATCGGCTTCCCCATGGTAGCCAGAGAAACGGTATTTGGCAAGAGTATACAAGAGAGACACAGTTCAGACACAGTTGTATAAAGCCCCAGAAGGTCAAACAGCTTCAGAGATTTTGAGGGCAAATTGGGAGCCTTCACAAGAAACAGAAATGGGGGATAATGAAAGAAGTTCTAGCAACAGAGGTGACAGTGGGAAAGGTATAGACAATTCAGCCAATCTAGGTCAAGGACTCGATAAGAAGATGGATGCTTTGTTGGATATGTTTTCTCTCATGTTGGGGAAATTGGGTCCCAATATTCCACAACACAATACAGGGCATGCCGGGGAGCACAGTGCTTCCAACCAGCACGATGGTCATGTTGCCCAACCTTCAGTGAGCAACACTTACATTTCTGCTAGACCATTCAAACCCACGTTTTTGGCGCCAGCTAACCCACATCCCGACCCCGAAGAAAATGCTTCATCTTTGGAGAGGCTGAGGATAGGCCGTACGGAGTATGACACCCTTCCTGATGATGTCAAACTTGACATGTCCTTCAATGATTACATGGAGTATAGAAGGAAGGATAGAGGCCAAGGGAGAAATTATGACCAAAGAAGAACTCTAGCACAAGGAGACTTGTATCAAGCTATCAACAAGGTTACGCTTTCCCATTTTGATGGAAGTGATAATAATTCTACTCGAGCTTGGATACAAAAGCTAGACAACTATTTGGCTCTTAGGCCAATGGCTGAAGAAGAAGCGATTAAATTCGCTACGCTACACCTAGATGGGGTGGCGCATGAGTGGTGGTACCATGGCCTAGTCACCTTAGGTCATGGGTCTATCACTAGCTACGATGAGTTCACCAATAGACTCATTGAGAGGTTCGAGAAGGACCCAGAAGTGCATTTTAGGGAGTTGGCACAGTTGAGGCAGTATGGCACTGTTGATGCCTACATAGCTGAGTTTCAAAGACTTTCAGTTATGGTCACTGGAATCACGAAGAGAAGATTAGTGATCCTATTCAGCGAAGGATTGATGGAGCCACTCAAGGGTTGGATCAAAGCTTTTGATCCACCGTCCTTACAAGAAGCAATGAAGAAAGCTAGAAACATGGAGTGGGCTGCTCCCAAAGCAAAGTTCCATTCCAAACCAGCATTTCACAAGGGGGCTAGAGGGAAAAAGTTTCATCAAAAGCCTCACCATAAGGAGTTTAAACCGCAGAAACCTCATGGCACAAGATTGGATCCAGAGACTATCAATGAACTCCGAAGAAAGGGGTTATGTTTCCGTTGTTGGGAAAATGGTCCCAAGATCATGTGTGCCCAAAGGGTGCTAAAATCCATCAAATTGAGTTCTATACAGCTGATGAAAACAATTCTGATTTTTCTGATCAGCAAGCTGATTTTGAGGACAGCGATGAAGAAAAAACTCCAGAAGAGTCTGAAGGTGAAAAAGAAAGTGGTGGCACATTGGCTCAACTTTCGAGCTTCCAAAAGAATGAGTCTTTTAAAGTTCGTGGGATGATCAAAGGGCAGCGTATTGTTGCTTTAATTGACACTGGAGCAACACATAACTTCATAGACGAAGTTGTGGTGGCAAAGAAAGGGTTGCAAACAGAAGACTTTGAAGGTTTCAGAGTTATGGTTGCTGATGGGTTTCACATCTCATGCACCAAGAGGATTCCCAACATGTCAATGCAATTGGGCAATTACGAAGTCAAGGATGACTTCTATGTGGTTAATATTGGAGATACGGATGCTGTCCTTGGCATTCAATGGCTGCGATCTCTTGGAGAGATCTCTTTAAATCTGCAAACCATGGAACTCAAATTTCAATCCGATGGAAAGAAGGTGGTGTTGAGGGGAATGTCAAATGGTGGCCCTCGGATTGTGTCATTCAAGAGGATGGCAAGGTTGATACGTCATGACCAAGTGGAGTGGGCTGCGGAGTGCATGATTCTTCCAGCTAGTCCAGCTGAAATGAAAATAGAGCATCCTCCAGATATTCAATCTTTACTCACCAAGAAGAGTAAAGTGTTTGCTGATTTACCTCCTGGACCCCCTCCTGATCGAGGTTCAGAACACATCATAGAGCTCAAGGAAGGGGCTAAACCGGTGATCACAACTCCATATCGGTATCCGAAGAGGCAAAAGGATGAGATCGAGAAGAATATTCGAGAACTTTTGGAGATGGGTTTCATACGCCCAAGCAAGAGCCCCTTTGCATCTGTAGTGGTTCTTGTGAAGAAGAAGGATGGTACCATGCGCATGTGCGTGGACTATCGTGCTTTGAACCAAAGCACCATCAAGAATAGATACCCCATTCCCAGAATAGATGAGCTCATTGATGAGCTACATGGGGCTAAGTTCTTTTCGAAGATTGATCTGAGGTCGGTTACCATCGGTCGAATAGGATCGATGTGGAAGATAACTAGGATGTCACTATGGCCATTTTGAATTCTTAGTCATGCCATTTGGGTTGGCAGCTCGGCTTCCACCTTCGATCTTGCATGAGCGTGTTTTTGAGTCAGTTAAGAGGAGGTTTGTGTTGATATTTTTTTGATGACATTAGATTTCTGACAAAGACTTGGGAGAATCATCTTAAGCACTTGGAGGAAGTGCTTGAGTATCATCGGAATCACGAGCTTGTTAGCAAAAGCTTCCAAATGTGAATTTGGAATGGAGGGATTCTTATTACCTTGGCCACATAATGGTCTTTGAGGGAGTGAAGGTGGATCGGGAAAGATCAAAGCTGATGGATGATTGGCCACCTCCTGAGAGCTTGACTCAGTTGAAAGGTTTGCTGGGTCTTTGTGGTTTTTATCGGAGATTCGTAAAGGGGTATTCACAGAATGCTGCTCCTTTTACTGATCTCACCAAAAAGGGAGCCTTTGCTTGGTTAGAAAAGGCTCAAATTGTTTTTGATAAGTTCAAGAAGATCATGAGCTCGTGTCCAGTTTTGGCTATTCCGGATTTCTCCAAGCCATTCGAGCTGCAATGTGATGCATCGGGTGAAGGAGTGGGGGCTGTCCTGATGCAAGACAAACACCCTATCGTGTTTGAGAGCAGAAAATTATGGGGTGTTGAAAGGACATAATCTATGACAAAGAAATGCTTGCCATTATGCATGCATTAGCCAAGTTCAGGCAGTACTTGGTGGGGAACAAGTTCGTGGTTAAGACGGACCACAATAGCCTCAAACATTTCATGCACCAGAAAGACCTAAATGAGAGGCAACAGAAATGGGTGAGTAAGCTTCAAGCTTACGACTTTGACATTGAATATGTCAAAGGGAAAAATAATGTCGTGGCCGATGCTCTCTCCAGAAGGCCTCATCTTAGCTCATTGTGTGAGCTTACTGCAGATTGGAGAGACATGTTGCTTGCTGATTATGCCAAAAATCAGTTTGCAACCAGCATTCTAGAAGGTACTTTCCATGATGAAAGGTACCAGGTGGTTGAGGGATTGATCCATTATAAGGGAAGAATCTTTCTGGTGGCTGATTCTAAGCTTAAGAAGAAGATTCTTTTGACTTTTCATGACATTCCAGTTGCTGGTCACCAAGGTTTTTTCAAGACCTATAGGCAGATCCGAGAAAGGTTTTCTTGGAAAGGATTGAAAGGAGAAGTTCAACGCTACATTCAGGAGTGTCTTGTTTGTCAAGCGAATAAAATGAGCATACATTACCAGCCGGTTTGCTGCAACCCCTTCCTATTCCCAATCAAAAATGGGAAAGTATCTCGATGGACTTCATCACAGGGTTGCCCAAGGCCCAAGGGAAGGATTGTATTTATGTAGTGGTGGATAGGCTAACCAAATTTGCTCATTTCTTCGCCATTACCAGCACTTTTTCTGCAGCCCAAGTTGCAGATCTGTTTTTTCGAGAAGTGTTTAGGCTACATGGGTTGCCAAAGAACATTGTGAGTGATAGGGACAGCAAGTTCCTAAGTACGTTTTGGCAAGAAGTCTTCAGAATGAGTGGTACTGTGCTCACCCCAAGCACTAGTTACCATCCCCAAACAGATGGGCAAACAGAAGTGGTGAACAAGTGGTTGGAAGGCTACTTGAGAAATTATGTGTCAGAACAGCAGAAAGCTTGGGTCAAGTGGCTGCATATAGGCGAGTACTGCTACAACTCTACTTTTCATATGTCAATTAAGATGTCTCCTTTCTTGGCACTTTATGGGTATGAAGCACCTAGTTTTGCAGATTTGGTGTTTGGTGACAGCAAAGCACCCCTAGCCAAGGATTTGTTGCAGCATAGTCAAGACATAATGAAATCCTTGAAGGATAATTTGCAGGTTGCACAAAATCAGCAGAAGTTGTATGCTGATCAGAGGCGTGTTGAGCGTTCTTTCGAGGTTGGGGATATGGTCTATCTTCGTTTACAACCATATAGACAGTCTACTCTCAAGAAGAGTGGAGCTGAGAAGCTCAAACCTCGCTTCTATGGGCCATTTAGGGTCATCAGAAAAGTTGGGGCAGTAGCTTATGAATTAGAGCTACCTTCTGATAGCAGAGTGCATAACGTCTTCCACGTGTCTCGCCTCAAGAAGGCACTTGGACATAATGTGGTTGCTTCATCACAGTTGCCACCGTTGGATGAAGAGGGACAGTTGGTTCTAATTCCAGAGGAGATACTTGACTTCAGAGAACATTCTTTGAGGAAAAGAACCATCAGAGAATACCTAGTGAAGTGGAAGAACCTGCCTATGGAGGATGCAACTTGGGAAAGGATGAGATATTGCAGCATCCTAGTTTCGATTGCTTGAGGACAAGCAATCTTGGGAGGGCGGACTGTAATGTCTCCTTCTCAAACCTGATCGTTCCTGTGACCGTTGGCCTTTTAGAGCGAGAGGCTAGTTGGAGGCAAATTAGGGTTTCCTAATTTTGAGGAGGTCATTGCTTAGAGATGGTGGATTCAATGGCAGATTCTTTCTGGGTTTCCAGAGAGCTTCGCAGTGGTATGATCATCTCGGCATTCAGAGCACTTTTTGGAATTTACTATTTTAGTAAATTCCTATTTTTCTTGACTTTTCGGTTAAGGTTCGGTTGGTTGACTTCCTATGTCGGTTTGATTGGTTGGCTTGTTCATTGTGGCCGGAGACGCGATTGGAGAAAATAAGTTGGGCTACTTTAGTAAAGTCCGTTTAATGTGTTATAATTTAGCGTTGACTTCCCCTTAGCCTCGCTTAATCACTTAAAGTCTTTTTAAAAGGTGGTCTTTTGAGGGTGGCGCTTCATTAAGAGGATTAATTATTTCTTTTATGAAGTTTATTATTAAGTCAAATTGGACACCTTTTTCAAGAAAGATTAAAATATTATTAAAAGACAAAGTGCTTGGAAAGGTGGGACGCCATCTTTGAGGAGATTAGGGTTTTGACTTGAAAGTGGATTTTAGGGTTTCGAGAAGTCAACTGGAAAATTATAAAAAGGAGACTTTGAGCATCATTTCACATCTTTGGTCTACTATACTGTTATGTTGCCGGATTGGCTCTGGAACTGCTTCGAGGAATGAAGGCCTCCTAGCTTGGGCATCGCTTCGTGTTTGCAAGACAACATCTAGTGGTGATTTAGTCTAGTTTAATACGTCAAAAAGCCAGTTGAAGAAATCTGCATCTTGTTCTTGGACGGGTGTGAAAGGATCTTAAAGTCTTTGCGGAATACTTCATCGTGGATGGTCAAGCTTGAAACAAGGTTGGATCTGTTAATTAATATCTTCATTTTCAGTTTCATTTCTCAGCAAAGGGACTTATTAATATTATTGCAAACTTTACATATGCTGATTTGTAATTGATAGCAAGTTGTCATCTTTCAAATTGTATGCTGGCAGTAGTACTGACAGCCTTTAGATTCTTGCTTATCAGACTGTAGTGTTCTCCTTTCTTTCAGCATTTGATATTGTATGTAATCCATCTCCGCCCTATGGTCGCTACTTACCCACTCTGGGTCAACAAGCACATTCTGGGTGTTGAGTGTTTCAGCTTTCAGTAGTTCCTTTCAAGCATTGCTTTTTGTAATCACTCCGTCATATGGTCGCCCCTCACTCCGCATTGGATTGGGTAGCACATACTTGACGTTGAGTTCCTTCCTGCATTTAGAATGGAAGACCCTGCGACCAATGCCAAAGCCATCATGGTAGCCATCTTGGTTAGAGTTGTTTCAGTCGTTAGGTTTATCTTCCTAACCTTAGGTGCCAGTTATCAATGTTGTATCCACGATGGTGAAAATCGAAAATTTGGCTCCGGAATATTTCCTTCCTGTAAAACTTCTGATTACTTGTCCATTTCTGCTATATTATGTATGGTCCATTAATGTTACATTATGTATAGGTGCTCTTAAAAAGTGCTTCCAACTGTATACTATATAAGGATTATCGCCATGTTTCTTTTTACAAATATTAGTGCAAACCTCTATCCTTGGTTAAATAAGAAGTTATCAGCTGGCTAAGGAATATCCTTAGGCTACCCTGCATCTACAAATTAACTCAGCCTCTCAGACCAGAGAGACTAAAGTCTTAAAAATATTGTGTGTGATAGAAATTCATTACCCTTTACTTGTTTTCTGATACAACCTTTTATTCCCTTTGATTGATTTGGTGAACCAATTTGGTTTGCAATATACCTTTTGTTCTCTACATCTTTATGATGGATCATGGAGTATGATCTGAAATGCTAATGTAAAAAACCCTCTAAAATTGTTACTTCCAGAAGCATTCTTGATCTCAATAATATTAACTATGGAAATATTACGTATGTTAATCCTTTTGTTAGCTTAATTATATAAGTGAGTAAGATGGTTAGTTTGGTTCTACTGCATTGGTCTGGAGTTTATCACTGTCGACCCAGGTTATGTTCAAGGCTATCAACATGCTAGAATACCTCAAAGTGACAACCATCCTTGGGTTTTGGAACTTCTAGGCTAGAAGAGTATCTTATCCATGGCTACTAGGAGACTCGTACCTTGACCCTTGGTACTTGTCTCCCATATCAGAAACATTTCCCCGTCTTGGAGACCTATATGGAGACGTCTTCAGACATTAGGAGACTTCAAGTGAATTTTCTTTGCATCTCCTATACGTCTCCTATAAGCATCCCTTGAAAATGAAGAAACTTCCAATAGAGCTTTTCCAAATATATCACATAAATTACATTGGATTTTCTAAAAGTGCTGATATGTGGTTGAAAAAATTAAAAGAACTAAACATATACACATTTATAGAAAATTCACATCCTCTCCTTCATCTATGCATCGCTCAATTTTCTGGTAAGAACACCAGCAGATAACTATACTTCTTGGTATGGAAAACTGCATTCTGCAATCAACTGGAGAGGTCCTAAAGTTTGTTTAAAAATTAAAATTTTAAAACTGCAATATACATTGTTAATGCATCCTATGTTTTCTAAGCCAAGTTGTTTTATTATTATACATACCATCTAGCCACAATGAATTAATTCAACTTCCAAACTTACAAGTCCATTAAACTCAGTCGATGATCCAAAATTATTAAACAAAATCTATCCCTACCAGCCAATCTCACATCAACGTCAAACTGTATAGCACAAAATGGATTTCTAAAGTACCTCCTTTATTTTGAAGTTTATCTACAAAATGTATGTCAGCTTCACTTCTATACAATTCTTCGTTAGAATATATTATAGCCTGCAGCCAAGGTGCCAGAATATTTGTGTCATAGATAAAACGCCTGTCCACAAAGTACAAATGTCTTTGTACAATCCACAAAGTCTCAGGGCCTCCAAGATTAAAAGCAGCCAAGTCAAGTAAGTGACTGTTGACTGCTGCTCAGCTAATCAGTTGAGATATCTGAAGAAGAATAATGTGCTTTTTACGTGTAAAAATTCTATCCAATTGCACCTCTGAAGGTCTCTCTTTGTGGCCAGTAATCAGAATGTTCAGGATATGCCTCTTTTCTTCCTACTTAATAAATTGTAACATTAAGTACAAAATTGTTTATTTTTGCAAATTTCAAATGGAAAACATAACTGAGAGTAAAGTACATGATAAATACTAAAGCCATCTCATGACAATATTTGAAGGGGTTTGAATTTTCAATAGAGGTGAACAATCTTTCAACTTCGTTTTTGCTAGTATCATCTACATAATCTTTCTTGTAATGCCCTAATTCTGGCTTATTGAAGAACATGTCGCACTCCTCATATCTAAAACAGTTCAGAAGATAGTCATTTGTCATTCCTGTCACCTGCATGAAAGAATACATGACTTTGACCAAACAAATCAGAACTACCTTTTCAATCAGCTCCTTATTAATTATTTCTGCCTTGGGAATTTTCACTGGAACATGTTCGGGTTATCTATACTTATTAACAATTAGCATATTATTAAAAAAACACCAGAAATAATTATCAAATGACCTACACTCCTCAATAACCTGAATTCTTTTAGAACACAAAAAATCAGTATATCCAATTCAAAACATCTATTTTTCAAATTGACTTACATATTTGCAATTGAATACAAAACAATTTTTTATATGAGTGACTTGAATAACATAATCATACCTTAAGGACTTTGTAGCATCATCCATGATACCATGAAGCTTCCCTCGTTAAAATATTATGTTGCAGTTTGACTTTGAGGACTTTATTTTCTTCTCATCATAATTGCTCACAAGACTGACAACAGGATCAAATCCTGAAAACACTTATCTACAAAGAATTTGCAAACAGTCACAACTATTTTACCATATGATTAGAGTAAACAACCTCTAAACCAGCATAACAACATTTTCAGGATTTATTAGCAGTTAAAACTTCAATGCAGGTTACAGCAACCATGTCTTCTATTTTTCAAAGAAGTTTATACTTGCAGACATAAAATTTCCACAGTCCATGAAATTAGCATGAGATGTTTATGGATTTGACTGTGTGAGTTCTTTCCATTGACATTTTGGATCAAACTCCATGATCGATCATCAGGAAATAGAACCCAAGAGAAAGCTCATTATACGTCATATACAACATTTTATACAATCCATGTGTTGGTTTACATTCTTAAGGAGAAAACCTATTATACATCTTTGCCATAAATTTGTGACGTTTTCCTTCACTCTTTCATTTTATTGCAGGTTGTGTAAGACATACAACACAGGATTTTATTAAAATTTACAATCTCATTCTGGATTTTAGATTCTATAAAGATACACTGTTGATTAGAATAAGGGATTTCCCGAGTTCTTTCTATTTCCATGTTATGCTGTGTACTAGTGTTCAACATTTTTAACATATTCTTGTACTTTCTGACATCTGATCTTAACAGGCTGTTAAAATCAAAGGTGGATAGCTCAACTACCTATATCTGTCCCTCTTGCTGAGTGTAGCCGGCCAGCTGAGTTTCGCCAATGCACCAGATAGCACAAATAGCTCAAATAGTTTCCTGCATAAGGGTCACAAGAAAATGTGCAGAGGCTCAATAAGAAGTTCTTGATAAAAGTCGCTTATAATTTGGTCAAATTACTTAGGAAACTTATTTATTGTCATGAACTGGTGTGCTCCATCCTTCATTGTGAAAAGCAACATAAAATGGATCTGCAACTACCAAAGTTTATATGGAGCATGTCAGAAACAGTGGATAACAAAGCTATGAAATTCGTTATTTGATCTCATTCCTCAAAGCTTTATTGTGTAATTTTGCTAATAAATGGAGCTAAACCACAGAAGAACCCAAAGTATATGATAAAAAAACTGTTGCAAATCAGTCCATGAAAGGATTTTTTAAAGAAACAGTAGTACAATTTGCTGAGAGCCAAAAAATTTGCAAAACCCTAACCAAATAGAAATTCTATGTTTCACATCATTTATAACTTGTCTAATTATTTGCAAATTTCTAGCAGAGATCCATTCCAACAGGTGCCTATGTGCAAATTTTATATAAGTAAGAGAAGCTTTCATGTTCTGTAAATTCCTTTCAGCAAGAACCTAAAGAACTGTAGTGAAAATCACTACGTTATTAGTTTTCTCTCTTATAGGCTTGTACCACTTTTGAATACGAATTTGCAAAGCAAATGGATGTTGTTAGGTGTAAGATAAATTTAATTGTGGTAGCTGTTGATCAACTTTGATCCTACAATGCACACTATCTCATTCACCTATAACTTCCCACTAAAATCATGAGCAACAGTGGCCATTGATCAAGGTTTAAATCAATGAAGTGCACGTGTCTAGAAGAAATGAAGTGGAGAATATTACATTCCTTTCAAATAACTGCAATATTAAAATAGACTACCATCTGATCAACGATGTGCACACATTTCAAATAACTCTTGGTAAATGAGTACCAATGAGCCACAACATTGGTTGAATCAAATATCAAGGGGCACTAGATCACACAAAGTCTGGACACGGCTTTAAAAGGTGAAGACCAAGATCCAGTTGTAGATCTTGCCTGTCGTTGAGATCAAACAACGTGCAAACTCTTAGGTGAATGAAGAGGAAATTCCAGCATGCAGGGTTTTTCAAATAGGGAATCAATGAATAGGCACATAAACCTCAATCAGAGTGTTCATATTAGGCAAACACATGGCATGCCAGATCACATGTTCTCTTCATCCTATGATGGATCATGGAGTATGACTTGAAACGTTGATAATAAACATTCTTACATTATCACATCTAGAAGCATTCTTGATTTCATACAGAAGAAATTTCTGGATCAGTCTTAGTCACTCTCAATAATCTCAAGGTCGAAAGTTCTCATTTCATTGTCATTGTTATAAATGAGCATGTTGCTCATAGATAGTTTAGAAGTTGTTTTTCAGAACCTTATTGATTATTCTCAAGATATTTTCCCAAAGCACTGTTCATTTGAATTTCATAGATTAGCAGTAATGTGCTTTTCTAGAACATTTAAGTCTTTTATTGTCAAGTAATTGGGCAACTTTCTGAAATATTCAATATAGATTGGTGTGAGTTGTGACTCATATCTATTCATTTTTTATTTAATCTTCTGTAGAGCAATATACTGCTACTAAAGTTTGCCTTTAGGGTCAATCCAAGATTGGGATTATTTGGGAAGTGTCTTTGCAATCAGTTCAAGGAGAATGGAGATAATTTGTCTCTCGGGAACAATTAACTACCATTTAAAAATCACCAATGGAATATTTTACAAATTTCAAATTAGATTCAAGAAAACATGAGCAAGAATAACAATAGAGGCTCACCCTCTTCCAGGTATGGTGGCATTTTAAAATTGTTTAAGAGCTTTTAATTTTGAGATCTCTATGATAATTTACTCTAATAGGTGGAACTACACTGAATGCAAGATTTGAAATTGCTGTTCAAGAAAAACCTAGCTTAATCCATGCTGGAATGTTAACTCCGAGACATTTTATAACCCTATTTTCACAGCATCATTCAAACTTCTACTCAAGCCATTCTAGTAAAAATCCCTTACCGGGAGCATTCTCAACTTGTATCCCAACTAATAAACGAGTTAATGAGATTAAAAATATGCTAGCAGATATCAACAGGAAACAAGCTCAAATTTCCTTGACCTTTTTATTAGAATAAATGGGGTTTCCAACCTCATTACTAGCCTACTAGACTTCCAACTCTCCCTATAACCCCCAAAATTCACAAATCACTACCAGGCCATTGCAACAAGTCCCAACTATTTCAAACTCCAGCAACGGTTCTAGTCCATAACTATCTTACTAAAGAGAATAAATGGTGGTGTTATCCTTGCTCCCTACCACATGATTCTACAAGTTTTCCTAGAGAAAATCAATAGTAGGCACTTGTGGTGCAAAATGCTTTGAGCCTATAAACACATGAGGTTTCATTTGATTAGGCACTTGTGGCTCCTAATGAAGTCCTTTCACGTTGGGAGAAAAGTGATTTATGTGCACAAAATGACATGGGTCATGGTTCTATGAAGCCCTACATTTAGCTTGATTACATGCCAAGAAACACAACATGAGAGATCACATAACATGCAAAAAAAAAACAAAGAACACAAAAAGAAAACATAAAAAAGGAGTACTGGACATGCAAGCTGACCTAAAGTAGGTTGTCTGCATCCCAATCTTGCTCATTATATAAGGAAGGCATACAACTAGCCAAAGGGACTACAACAAGTGTTGTATTAGGAGCATCACCAGGTTCAACATGTGTTTGGTCACTCTCATTAGAGGATCATCATGGTTTCCCCCATCTAAATTCATAGACTTTGAAAATAATAGATTTATCTCATTATGCACTTGCTCATCAATTTTAGAAATTTTATCTTCATCATCCAAATTTATCACAATATGAGGCTTTATGACAATGTCAGTTGTATGTTCTTTTTTCAATTTGTTCTGGTTGAAACATGCAAGATTCATTGTTATGTATTTGAATTGGTGTCTGGTCATGAGGTGTTGTTTTATTCTTTTCTTCTAATTGATGAGCAATAGCACGATGTCGATGCCTATGCTCTTTAGTATTTCTATTTCTTCTTGCATGGTTTTCAATTTATGAAGGTGTACAAGTGGGTTTTCAACCATCGGTCTCTTTTCTTCCCTTAGGGGAGGAACAATATGGACCACCGGGGGTTGGGAAACCACTCTCCTTAGGTCTATATATACTTTCTTTATATTTGAAGGCACAAAGGGAATTATGTGATTGTCTCTTGGTATTTTGTATGATATAGGTGGAGGAACCATGGTATAATTACCTTGGTTACTTGGAAGAGTAGTTTCTTCAGGAATTAATTCATCTACAATTGGTGGGGTAGAAGGAACAATCATAGTCTTATCATCCTCAGGTGGGATATTGCTAAGGGATAGTTTTGCTATGCACTTTGCCTTAAACTTTTGGTATGATCTAAAAAAGAAATCCTCACAAGGTTTAATAGG
>VDFB02375756.1:120700-234609 GCA_007258455.2 Sequoia sempervirens | reverse complement strand
TCAAGTCCAAGATAGGAAAAGATGAAGGCCCAAAGGTTAGAAATGATCCTCAAGAACTTCAAAGTTGAAGAACAACATCAAGGAGGAAAATCACCGTCGAGTAGGAGAAAGAAATTGTCGCCTTGGAGTGAGATCAAGAACTTGCTTGCCATACTATTCTAGAAAGAAGAACAGTGTGAATGCGTTTACAAACGAGAATCTTCTAGAGGATGGTGGCCATTAATTGCTCATTTATTACCCCACTCCTCTTTGTGGCGGTTTTTAGGGTGAATCTTGTTTAGGGCTGAGGTGGCACGATCTGGGCCATCCAGCCGATTGTAATCTGAGCCGTCCATTGGACTGGGCCATCTATAAAAGGGGCATCCCCCCTCATTTGTACCTTCATGAGATTAGGTAGTAGAGATTAGAATAGAGAGGCAGCTAGGTGATAGCTTAGAGGTAGTTTAGTATAGATTGATAGGATAATTTGAAGAGGGAAAGTTTTCCCTTGAAAACTTTGTAAGAAATTGTTGTGAACACTCTCTCAATAAAAAGAGTTTTCATTGATGATGAATTTCGTCTTTTGTTGTGAGTAGCTAGCAAGGTTTCTTCGTCCTTCTAATTCGAATAGTAGCTTAAAGTAGAATAAATTTCATTTCATGCATGTAGTAGATAGGAATTGTGGAATGTGGTCTTCAATTCGAGCAAACTTCGTCTATCCATACCACTAGTGTGTTCGCTGATGGTGAATGCGCCTTGTGTGGTCAACTGGGATATCGTGTACTTAACTTCAATCATGATTTGTATGTTTCTATGCGTCGTTGTGATGGTATTTTCATACTAAGTTGTGGTCTCAACACCTTGAGCTACTCCCTTTGGAAGATTGCATCGGTTCAGGAGGCTGTCCGGCGAGGCAGCGCAGCCCGTCAAGCTTTCAGAGAATTGATCATGTCCCACGCCTTAGAATAAATTTAGACTTTCTGAACCCTGCAACCACTTTAAATTCAGTACTTTCTAGTTAGAATAGGAAACCCGTGCTTCATTGATAAATTTGTCAAATTGTGAAAATCCCTTTCTCTGCTGTTGAATAATTTCGTAAGTCCCCTTGAAATACCAGCAAATCACATCGAGCCAACTGAGACTATTCTACATTAAAGGAACCTTGAGTTGAACGCATCTAACTCTTTGCAATCTTAGCGTATCGGATACTTTGATCAAGAGAGAATAGGGTAGCCACAAAACTTTATTCTCATGTTGGTGTGGTCACGAAAACACATCAATACGTTCCATAGGTTGAGGCCAAAAGAAATCCAATGAAAATTTTACATGGGAAGAAAAAGGATTAAATTAACCATGATGCATTGTAAATATATCGTTTTCAAATGGGAATTTCATGCAATTATAAATAACTAATGGGATGACATTCATGGAGCATAGCCATGGATAACCTAGCTTCACACTTAATTGGTCCAATGTTAGGATGATGGAGAATGATACATCTAGTTGCTTCAATCCAAATTTAAGTGGATGATCAAATCTATTGTAGGGAAAGCAAAACCATCGTGAGTTTTTAACCATTCTTTTGATTGTTCATAAGAATCTTGATAAAGATCATGCACAAACAAGAATACCCTAGTAATCAAATTATCTACAAACATAGGATCAATAAATATCCCTTGTGTAGGTTTGTTATTAATATGTCCGATAATATAGAGAGGACCATTAAGCAAATGTATAGATGCATCAATATGTGTGAAATCAATGTCAGGTAACAAAGTGGTTTATCCCTTATGAGGTTGAACATCTATGAGAGTGACCATATCTTGTAGACCATCCTCATTATCACTCTTGTCATCATCATTATTATCATTCATGTTATTAGTCTTATCAACATTCATATCATTATTAACATCACCAACTTGCACAAAGTTGGATGAATGATTTAGCATTGGGTTGATAAAAAATTGCAAGTTTTTGTTAGATTGGGCAAAAAAACTATTTCCTTGATCATTAACACTTCCCAATTGGATGTTATTAGAAATAATGAGGTCTTGCACTTGATGTTTAAGAAACGTGAATCACTCTTTATCATGCCCATTTGTGCGATGTTCTTGAAAAAAGGCTTTTGGATTGAAGCTTGGAGGTAGAGTTCTAGTTGTGTTGACATGTCTAATCAAAGGCAATTTATTAAGTTCTTGTTCAAGAGTTACAACATCATCAAGTGGTGGGAATTAGGCAGTTGGGTAAATTGTCTATCTCTTGATCTAAATTAGTATGGATTTGAACTTATGGCTGCAACTTGTTGCTTGATGTGGTTGGTAGTTTGAGGTGTATTTATCTTGATAAAGTTTTTGTTTTGTTTCTTAAATGGTTGATAGTTGTTTTGAGGTACATGGATTTAGATTTCTCAATAGGAGTTGATGAAGATGTCTCTTCATACCGACTAACCAAATTCTAACAATCATGAAGGGCCATACATAAGTGTATAAAAGATGGATATTTCATCAAAAATATTTTGTCCCTTAGGCCAAGTTGTAAATTTCCAGTGAGCACTCTTTGAACATCCGCATCATGAAGAGTAATATTGATTTGTGAATATAACAATTGATAACGCCCTATAAAGTCAATGACCTTTTTATTTTTCCTTTTTTTGCATCACACTAAATTAGCTAAGGTAATTTTAGGACCAATATTTACTTGGAAATGTTGGAGGAATGCATAAAAAGTTCATTAAATGAGTGGATTGAGTTATTTAGCAACAAAAAAAACCACTCCAAAGCCATGTCTGTTAATGACCTAGGAAAGAGTTTAGCTAGGAGTTTGTCTTCAAAAATTAAGTCACTACACAAGGAAATATGTGCCGATATATGATTTCTAGGGTCTCCTTTACCATTGTACTTATCAAATCAGGGTATATCTATGTTTTGTGGCATGGGTATTTTCAATATTTCAAGTGACAATGGACTCCTTTTGACATATTGCTTTTTCCATTTTAATTTTAGTTCAACGTTGAGAATTTTTGTTGAAGTGATGTCATGTTTTGCAAAAGTTGATTGATGATCAAATCATTTCTTGACATGTTTTGAGAATGTAATGAAAAAGGTGGAAGTGTGTGTACTTGGACTACTCTATTGCAAGTTTGTGAGGGGTAACAAGTATTTAGATGTGACATGTGAGGACACAAAAATATAAGAATTCCTAGTGGAAAGACCTAAGGTTGGAGTTATTCCAATGCTTTATTGTATCGTTGAAGCTACAATTAGGTTTGTGTATGTGGAAATAAAGGCTATAGTTGTAGGGGGGGAGACTTGACTTCCTCCTTGAATTTGAGTGTATCCCAAAGCTTGAGTGCAACTAGCCATTATAGGTACATTAGCATCAAATATATGGGATAGGCTACACAAAACCTCTAATCCTTGAGCATCACTAATCAACTTAACTCATGTTATCTATTTGGTGCAGGAGCACCCAAAGGTTATCATAGGTTGTCTAGGACAGTCTTGTCTAGGACAACTAAGCAATAAAACTTAGTTCATTTGGATGTAAGCCTTAATGGAATTTTTGATTAGGTGTTGATCATCTGATGAAGGTCATGTTGACCATTGGATAGGCCTAAGGCTTTTGCACAAATAAGGTTTTGAACCTTTTAGGACTTTTAGGAGTTTCTTTTCAATTTTTGCTAATAATGCTCAATTGGAGCTACAAGCAGGCCAAGGAGAGCCCATAACTATTTTGAGACCCTATTTAGGGGTGACCTCGACATGGGAGAAGGTTGGAAGCTTGTTGTTTTGCTTTGAAGTTTGGTGAATTCAAAGTGAGATAGATGTGTTTATTGTCTTAATTTCACCTTTTTGTGCATTGAAGAGAGATTTTAATAAATTAATCATGAATGTAACTTGTGTAGGATGTAGAGTTGTTAGTCTTCAAGCTTTGTGTGGCATTTAGATAGTTTTCCAATTCAATTTCAAGCATTGTTGTAAATAGTTTTGTTTTCTTGCTGTTGCTGGTCTGAACTAGACAGTTTTGTAGAAATGGAGTGTTAGTTCACTTTCCCACCGTACAAATTGTATGGCCCTTTAGGAACAGTGACTAGACTCCATGGTTGTAAATATTGTAGGGTTTAGGTTCCTTGAAAGCACAGGAGCTGTTGGAAAAGTCTTGCCCTAGGCGAGCCAAGGAGGTGCCAAGCTAGGAAGACTTAAGTGCAAAGCACATAATTTGCAGGGGTGATAGATTTTTGACAAATTTCCTTTTGGAGAAGGCAGGTGTGGGTCTTTCCAAGACCTAGTAATCAGGAGGAAACTCCATCAGTCCATCTAGTGTGAGGAATACTTAACAATTTGAGAGCAGCCAGAAAATGGCTTAAAAACCCTAGTTTTTGCCCATTTTCAAGTTAAGGCTTTGTATGGGCAGTTAAGACCCAAGACCTCATAAATCTTTGAGAGGTGTTCATTTGAACTAGGAATCCCAAAGAAAGATTGGGGGTTCTTTGGAAAGATTTAGAGAACCAACCTGTTTTCTCGGAGGAGGCCTAATTGGGGCTCTTAGGGCTAGTAGCCTTTTCAAGACCTAAATGAGGGTTTGGTGAAAGCGACCAAGAAATGGAGTTAGGTGGACCTTCAAGGACCATAGTAGGATGGATTGAAGACATTTGAAGCACCTCCACACCCTTGCAAAGGTAAATTCAATAATTTGGAGGTTGGAAGCCTTTAGGGTGAATTAAGGGCTAAGTGTAGAGATGCAACTTTGTATCAAGGTGAACTTGGTAGGAAGAATTATGTTGGTATTTGGGGTTGGCAAGGCAAAACTAGGGGATCCTAAGTAAAGAAAGGTCCTATAGGTTGAAGTGGTGGAGAGAGACACCTTAGAGGTCTTCCAACAAGACTTGGTATGGCTGGCAATTTGTTCATCCTTCCTATCCTTTATTATAGGAACTACTATGCCAGCTAGAGATTCAGTACTCAGATAGTCTTGAATTCCTAAATCTTTGTCTAGTTATTTTAGTTAGTCTTTGAGAACATAGGAAAAAATAGTCTCAACATCCATAAAAATGGTTGATTGCAAAGTTGTCATTGGTATTGTAACATTAGGGATAGAGTCCAAAATTAGCAGAGTATTGACGATACCTTGCATGAAAGAGTTGGAAGACTCATGATCAACAACAAATGTAACAATAGCACAAGATGCCATAAGTCTTGAACTAATCTCACTGAAGTATTGGCAATAGGACACCGGGTCATGAAGCTCATGGAAGTTTCAAAATGGTAAGTGTACCCAAGACGAACACTAAATTGTCAAATAATCATAGCAAAACACCAAAAAATAAAATTCAAACAACCAAACTAAACATAAAAGACAACAACTGAGATCTGATTTTTTTTTTTAAGCCAAGAATAGGAGGACAAAGCCACCCAAGGGCATCTCTATCCTAGACAAGGTTTCATAAAAGTCAAAGTTTGACTGTGTATTGTACTGCTTATGTATTTTGGGTCTATTTGCAAACAAGTTTGAAAATGAATGTTTTTACAAGATTTGCTCAATTTAAGACAATCCACTTCAAAATGCAAGTGTATAACAATGTTGAAAATATTTTGACAATTTTGAATACAATTTTCAAATCTAAAATGTAATAATTGAATGATTCTAAGATGTAAAAATATAAAAAAATGATGGTTTTGATACAATTTTAAAACTAAACAATGCACTTTTTTCACTTTTTTGAGATATATGAAAGATGCTTAAATACATGCAATTCAAAATTCCAAATCAGAGATCTGCAAATAGAAACAGACTTAAGATAGAGACAAAAATGTGTAAAATTTTGTTTAGCTACCAAAAGGAGGATAAAACTGCCTAAGGGCATCTCTATCCTATATAGGGTAGGTGAAAACGAAAAGTTTGAATGTTTATTAGACTACTTAGGGGTTCTGTGTCTATGTACAAACAATTTGAAAGTCAATATTTCTACACAATTTTCTTAGTTTAAGATAGTGTAATTGAAATGCAAATTTGTAACAATGTTTGGATAAAAAGTGACAATTATGAATGCAATTTTGTATGTGGATTTGACCTAAATGATTGAAATAAACCCTAATGAAAGTTATGATGCAATATGATATGCAAATTTTTAAATTTTCATGACTTTTATGATGCAAAAATGAAACCCTAAATGAACAATACAAACTTGATGCAATGCTTAACGTAGATCTAGGGTGAATTTTCAAAAGGTATATAATGTTAACATGTTAGATTCACCAAAATGTAATGTGGTAAAAGGTGAAACTTAGTTTAGATGTATAAAACCTAGGATCAATTTTTGAGTTTTTCACGGGTACTTGATGCAAATCAACAAGGTGATTAGATTGACTTTCAACCATGAAGGTGATTCAATTAGACCTATATTTGCATCTTTTGGGTCTTGGAAATGGTCTAGGATTGATTTTATTTGATTAACCTAATTAAACTATGTGCCCTAACATAAAAATGCAAGATTTGGATAATTAAAAAATTGTAACAAAGATTTACAAGAAGATCTGAGAAGGGCATAGTGTTGTGTACTTGTCCTATAAATTTGAATTTAGTCACTGTAGGAGGACATAGTTGCCCAAGAGCTGCCCAAGGGCATCTCTGTCCTTGTAGGGATACTTTAGATCTATTTTCGTAGTCCTTTGATGTCAAATCTGAGTTCCTGGTTCCTACTTGCAAACTTTTTGAATCACTATCAAACAATTCTTTAGGTGATTTTCTATGAGTTGATAAGGTATAGGGTTTTGAATCCAATAACAGATAAATGGTCTTCAAATTTTCTTTAATCTTCTGTAAACATGAAACCAAAACATTCAAAAAGAAGAAATGTTGTGCCATTTAGGGGATTTCCTTAGTCAAACCCCATGTTAGTGTTTCCACTTCCACAATGGAAGTGTTAATGATAAAAGGATAAATGATAGGAAGGAATGATGAATCCACAAAGTGATGCAACTCACCACCCTTTAATGGCTTCCTTGAAGGAATGAAGTTATGCACATCACCTCAAGGCCTTGGATCTTGCTTGCTTGGTTTCTTGAATTGCTTGGAGACCTACAACAAGGGCTATCCTTCACAAACAATGATAATATGAACATACATGAACTCACATAGGATTTGACATAATGCTTGGATCTTTAATTGCTGCAATAAATCATTGAAATGTTACTCTTGACTTATGTGATATCGCTCTTAAAGCTCACTTATTGCTAGATATGTTTCAAATGATACAATAACTAAGTATTTATATGCAATTATAATGCTATTTTTTTCTTTCTAAAAATTACATCCCAATAGCTCAATAGCTGATATGGAATTTCAAATGTTAATATGTTGACATTGATATATTTAATTTTTGAGCCCAAAAAAATAGGAGGAAAGAGCCACCCAAGGTCATCCTTGCCCTATCCCTTTTTTTATAGGGATTTAGGTGTCAGGGGCAAATAATTAAATAAATGCATTTGTTTTATGCTTGCAACATGTTAGAAAGCAGTAAAAATAGGCCTCAAAATACATAATTTAGGAAATTAGGGGGTCAATTAGACAATAATTTAAGGGGGACAAAAACATAGTGTGAAATTGTCAATGGTGACAATTTTCAATGCTACAATTTGCAAGGATTGAAGAAGCCAATGAGAAAAAAATAGAGAGAGAATGGGTTGTGAGAGCCAAGAGAGTTGTAAGAGACTTCTTGTGAGAGCTTGAGACTATTGTAGCAATCTGTGGAGAGTTGTATAAGATTGAGAGAAATATATTTTGAGAGAAGCAAAAGAGAGAATGTCCAAGAGAGAAAGAGAGGAGTGAAAAGATATATTTAAAAGAGAGAAGAGGAGGGAAAATGAGGCTTTTGAGCCATTACAAACTATCCCAAGCCATTTCCACTAACCAAGGTAGGTGACAAGTGGAAATATGCTCAAAAAAGATTATTTGAATTTTAAAATGTCATGGGGCTCTAGTGTGGCATGTGGACATTTGCACAATGTGCTAGTGTCTAGACAAATTATGCTAAAAAATGATGAGAAATAAGGAAAACACATGGTTAACACAAAGTTGACATAAGAAGGTAACTGTTGAAAAGGGGTCTTAAGCATCCAGAGGAGAAAAAGGCTAATGCAAGGGCTAAGATGAGTCTACACAAATACCAAGGGAGTGGACACTAAAGTGGATACAAAAAGTGTAGGTAAAATTGCAAGGGTATGCAATTTTTGACACTACAATAATAATTGATGTTGATAACTTAATCATTCATGTTAGTGGAGATTTGTGAAATATTTTCCAACATGTGTGCTAGAATTTCAAGGCTATACACAAATCTAGATGTCACTTGACACTTATTTTAGATATCTAATGATCGAGTGTAGTTTTCTAGGATTAGGAAGTTGATCAAGCCCTGGGTTAACCTCACAATTTTTCTATAAAATGGGATCATGAATTAAAATGAAATCATTCTTTAGTCCATAATATGATTTTGAGGAAATTGTTTTTATTATTATTTTGAGAGGTTAATAATGATGATCCCCTAGTATTATTAGGGATACTCTAAATTCTATTTCCTTGAGTTATGTATTTTTAGAGGAAAAGAAAGATTGATTCCCTTCCAAATGGGTATAATTGGAAAATGAGTTGATCTAGTTTACTTGGCACTTGTTTCAAGAGTTTCACTAGGTGTGTGGGAGAAGTTTTTCAATCTTTTCCCTATGGAAATCCATCAATTTATCATTATATTTTGTGAGAGGCCTTCAAAATGGAATTTTTGACTTTCAAGGTCACTATGTTCTTTCCTGGTAGCTTGGTCTTGCACAAAGATGGTGGTAGAAAATTTATTGTCCCTTCAACTTGTTCTCAATACCTCTATTTGGTATTAAGTGCTAGTGCAGGTTTTTATTTTCCTTCTGGATTAATTTATTTTTCACTTGGTCCTAGGTTTTTCCTACACTTTTATTAATCTTGCATAGAATAATAAAGTGAGTTTATTACTTAATAACTAGGAGATAAGGTGATGAATTGTCTCCATCCTTAAAGGGTGGAACATTTACCACTTTTGGTGGTCAATTCCTATTAATTGTATTTTCCACCTCCTATTGCAAGAGTTTCACATTTCGTCTCCTTGTGTTGTGCAATGTGGCTCTTGGGTTTGCTACATGGCTTAACTACCTCTTGTGGATCTTGGATCTTGTATAAATTTGGTGGTCATATCAGGCATTGATAGGTCGATCTTTTGTTGCAACATAAACCACTTGTGCAAAAATTGGTATCAAAGCCGAGGTCATAGGTTCAAACCCCTTGCTTGCACTGGTGCAATTGTTTTAAGAGTTCCACCCTTGGTCTCCTTGTGCTATGCAGTGTGGCGCTTTGGTTCGTGACATGGCTTAACTGCCTCCTACGGATCTTGGATCTTGTATAAATCTGACAGTTGTATTGGGCATTGACAAGTTGATATTTTGGTGCAACGATAACCGCCTATGCAAAACCTCCATCTATCCTTAGTTTTATATAAACTCACTACCTAGCTTGTATTTGTATATTCTTACATATTCATTGTTATATACTTTGGCATACATTTATATTGATGTATGTAGTCATCATTTTGCATTTTTTCTTTGAGATTCTAATACATTCTTGTCATCTTGACATTTCCACATATCTTGGAATTTTGGGTTTGTAATTATGTTATTCACTTATAGTTTTATAGCTTATCTCTCTCATAGAAAAGATCTTGGTTATTTATCTATTTTAGATTTATAACATGGTATTACAACTTAGATTTTAAGAGTTTTGAGTACTTGGATTCTTGATGAAGAGATTGGAGTTTTTTGTATGATCTTGTATATTCCCATATGCTCTTTTCTTCCATTTCAATACATTCTGATGAATCAAAAAGGAATTATGAAGATATGTTAATCCTTTATTGGAATGTATGTTTTTTGTGAGATCTAGTGATTATAGCTATTTTGGCTATAATGACCTAGTAGTTTTGACTATCCCACTAC
Organism: Sequoia sempervirens; assembly: GCA_007258455.2. Lineage (NCBI taxonomy): Eukaryota > Viridiplantae > Streptophyta > Pinopsida > Cupressales > Cupressaceae > Sequoia > Sequoia sempervirens. The sequence continues at coordinate 224,617 of VDFB02375756.1, read as the reverse complement.
ATCTAGGAGGCTCGAAAAAATTGGATTTGGCTTTTGTTTCACTCCGTTTGGCCACTATATTATACAATAGAAAACAAGGGTTTGAAGTTTCTAAAAGAGCATTTTCAACCCAAACAAACATTTCCATTGCATTTAGAAGGCCAAGGAGACAAATTTTGACATAAATTTGCCTATATTTGGTTCTAGGACTCATCAAGGTAAATTTGTTTTGCCTAGGAGGTCGTACAACCCCTAGGTTGTAGTTTATAATTTTTGGTGTCAAAAAATATCAAGAAAAGAACTATTCTTCTTAAGTGCTTAGAGTGCTTAACCACCACTTAAATACTGTTGAGTTTAGCCACAAACCAACTACCATAAAGGCCACCTATGACTAAGGCTGCAAATAGTTAGCAATAATATAAGCATGACCCCCAACTGGAAACCACGACAGATAACATGTAACAAAAAAAATGCTATTGTAATCACTTAACACTACCCCAACTCTACCCAAACATCACTAATTAGTTTCCACTCAATACCCACCGCTATTGCCAATGCTACCAAGGGCTACTAGGGCCCTCATATAGGCTAAATTGGGATTTTTTTGAAAAGTGCACAACTTTTCATCATGGTTTCCATTTTTTGAAAACAAGATAGAATAAAAAATATAGAGATGAAAACACTTTCCATTCACAAATTGGTATTTAAAACAAATTTTTGCATTTTTTGCTAGATATTGTAGGTTGAAGCTATTATTAAATTTTTTCTTCAATAGGTCATAAATTTCACCCTTGAGATCATTTTTTTAGAAATGAATAGGCATTGGAAAGGTATTGAAGAAAAATACACAACTATAAGGCCAATTTTTCCATATTTTTTCTTAGTTTGTTTTTAAGAATGCAGGAATTGGTTGAGTACCCATCCCCCTATAAATTGCAGTGCACCTGGTAAATTTTTTTCACATGATCTATGACGCTAGTGTGAAACACCCTCCGGTACCACAGGGACTGTGGGGAGACTAGACCTTGTGAACTCTTACTTCCAACATGATGCTTTAGCCAATCGAGCTAGGCCCACCACCCATATTTTGTCTTAGATTCATTTTATATGAAATTTAATAATTTTGGCCATTGTAGGGCATTGAGCATTGTATCTTGGAAAAATATTTGTAAACACACTAATCATAAAGTTCCAACATTATAATATCTTAGGGGTAATTTTTGAGATTAGTGGAAGGGGGGTGTCTCTTGGTGTCCGTTTTTCATTTTTCATTCTCTTTTGGTGCATTCACAAACAATAATGTTTTCTTCTTAAAATGGATCAAGAAACAATTACCATGTTAACAACCTACAACTATTTTGATTGGAAAAATAAAATAACACTCTACTTGAAAAAGTATGGATTGTATCGGGTACAATGGGACTAGAAACTAAACTAACTATTGATGCAAAAATTCCATTTTTTTAAATAAGTTTGATGAATCATTTGGAACCTTGTGTATTTTTTTATTTCCATATTTTCTCTTTCAAGTTCAATCTTTGTCTTCACCAAATGAATTTTGGATAACATTAGAAAAGTATTTGGTAAATAAAATAAATTAAGAGGTTATCTGCTGGAGAATGAGCTAGATCCTTATTATTAATTATGAGCATGATCCTTATTAATAATTATATTAGATAAACTAATCATAAAATTATTAGTTGCAAAGACATTATCTTGCATTAAGAAAGAAACAATCCTTTCTCTTCCAAAAATATTTTTATTGATTCTATGTATAAACTTTTTAAAAATGGTTCATCAAAACAAATATTGATTAAAAGTAGATGAATAAACAATTGTCATGCCAAAGTACTTAAAGCAAAAGGAATTTCCATGAAACCATGATCACTATAAAATGTACCAACAAAAAACTCCAACCATGCCACACATTTTTGCATCACTTAGTCAACAAAATAGGTCCCACATCATGACTATACTTGGTAATACTAACTATCCATCTCAACATGACAACCAAACTAGTGAAACAAGTGACTAAACTAACCCACAAATATTAATCAACATAAACACTAAAGAATCTATGGGTATAGAAAAACCCCACATGAGTCATATATGCAACCTGTAAGTGTAGATAGTCTACAACACTATACAACTCATATATCCAACAATGTAACATGCAAACTCAACAATATACTATTAACCATGTCAAATTAGAGTGATTAGAGATTTACATGTGAGTATTTAATGACTCAAACAAAAAATCACCAATATTTGAATAGCCATAAGCTTACAAATGTACCAAAATCAATATGAACCAATAAACAACTTAGATGAAATAGTAAGAAATAAATCATAGAAAAAATCTCCAAAATTGATCCACTATGTAGTGCTTTGAACAAAATTTTTGTTGACTATACGAAGTCTAAATCTTAACTCCGTATGCAAAATTTATGACCTCTACAAGCCTAAAATAATGTCTAACTTCCAACAAGAATTTATCTATTGAAATAGGAAAATATTGAAAAACTGCCAATATCATAATCTAGTGCTCAAAACCACCTTTAAAATGAGTATAAGAAGTCAAAATATGGACACATTGGGTGAAAGATATGCCCCTTGGAAAAAAGTTTTATAATTCTACTACAAGGCCAAGTAAAGATGGTGGTAGGGCGGTGGCACCACATTGGCGATGTTGCCTGCAAGGCCAAACCTAACCAAAAAATAAACTGACTTAATTTTTGTTTGAATTTTGATGGATAATATTTTTTTTTGAATTGATGGTTATTTAAAAAACTTAATCCCTAGAGGGGGGCTAATGAAAGGGCCCACCAAATCGGGGCTAGGGATCAAGAGCCAAAGGCCTACTAGCCCTAGCCTGTCGATTTGGGGCGGACAACTCCATATCGATAATAATTTTTTATTTTTTATTTTTGTAATTAATTTTTTTTTGCACTAGTAATTTTTTTATAATAGCCCACATAATATTATTTTTATTTTTATTTTTTTGTAGATCAAATTGAAGGTTGTATGACCATACGACAAGGCAAGGAGGGAAATTTATTTCCATTTTTCAAAGTGTCTAAAATAGGCCAAATTTATGTCAATCTTCATCTCTCGGGCCTCTTGGATCTAATGGTGATGTCTATTTTGTCCCAAAGGGTCATTTGAAATATTTTCCCACAAAACTCCCATAGTGAACATCCATAAAATTACTCTTTTTCCAACAAAGATTTAAAATCCTAGATCTACAAAAAAAACCCATAGATCTGCAACCTCAAAACCCTAAATTTGCAAAAAATCACCTACAGAAAACCCTCATTTATTACACTACAAGACCTAGAGTCAACTATACACCAGATCTACTCTAACAAAACTTATACAAACCACAACCATGGCTTTGATAACAAATAAAAGGAAATATGCATCAACCAAAGATAATTTCTACATAAAACAAATAGAGATCTATATAAATAAGTATTTAGAACCCATATGTAAAAGAATACACAACATACCATTAAAAATGACACAAGATATACCTTGGGAAAACCCTTAAGAGGGAAAAACCTACTCTCCAAAAGCATCCATCAATCATGTATTATTCAATAATAAATATTACAATATATCTTGAAATTTCTCCATGACTATCCTTGAAACATCAAGCCCTCTAAAATCACTCCATGTGAAAAAGCATGTAGCCACACATCCCATTCCATGGTTCAACCTTCACAAATGCTAACAAGAGATGCTCCCAACCCCTTATCCAAAATAGCCAACTAGCCAACTATCCAAATTTAGAGAACTACCCATGTATTTTCTTTTATAGAATAAGTTTACACAAAACCACCAAGTTACATTACATAATACCATTTGACTAATACCATGAACATACAAAACCATTAACCCCCACATTTAATTTTTGGTACTAATTTTTTCCAATATTAAATATTTTTCTAATGTGCAACCCAATATTAAATATTTAATTGAATATAACATACAACACATAAAGTGGGCCCAAGAATGCTAAACCATACAATCCATGCATTCCTAGATCCCCTAGGTGTTAGGGTTAGAAGGTAGATATCTAATAGTTAAATGCAGATTTGATCAATAAAATAGAGAAATAAAAAACATAGAAAATTATAGCAGAAACAAGACAACACAAAGAATTTAATGTGGTTCACCCAATCCAAGCTACATCCACAAAACTGTAACCATCCAATGATTTTATTATCCAATGCAAAACTTATTACAATCTCGTGAATAATCACCTTTTTCACATACATGTAACTCCCATCCCAACCCCTTATAACAAGCTTAGAAGCTTCTAGATTAGGGTTCTACAAAGTTAGTTTTTTTTCCCATTTTCAGTGATTTTTCCTTTTTCAATGATGACGCAAAAAAATAGGAGAATTTTTTTTTCTTGGGGGTTGCCGCCCCTAAACCCCCACTTTTCGAGGGCTACCACCCCCAAACCCTTGTCCAGGGCCTAGCCCAACCTTGGACCTCGGTGAGGATACATGAAGAGTGTATAGTATAGCATGATCAGTCACCACATACCAACACTAGGTGTACACCAATAATTAGATATATAAAATTATTAAATTAGGCAAGGTGGACAACACAAATTTTCCTAACACATTTAGTGAACATTTGAGAGACAACAATAGTTGAATTTCAGAATGAAATATCTAGAGCATTACTGAAATCAAACCTTCAGAACTAGCCTAGAGCCACTATATTTGCAAAGATTAACGGTTAAGATTTTATTTTAGATCAAAAGACACCACCACTCATTGAACATGATGAATTAATTGAAGTTGTAGACATGCAAATCAATTATTGAATTTAGTTTGAAGTGATAGTATGTATAATTGTATAATAATAATTATAGAGCCATGAGGTAACATTTTTCATTCAATTTTCTATTCAAGAATAAGAAAAAAATAAGAAGTAAAATTTCAAATGCTAAGTACTATTATTTTGAAGTGAGAGGTTTAGGGAGATTGCAATGTATAAGGGAGATTCTAGGATGCAACAAAGTTAGTCCATGTGAGTATTTGTATTAATATTTTCAAATTCCATTGATTTTTAATTTTTTAATCTTAGGGTTTAGGGTTGAGGATTTTGTTGAACAAGACAACTAAGGGGGGGGTGAATTAGTTGAAACAACCTTTAAAAACTTTCATCAGATGTTAGATCAATAACCATTCATAAATCCTTTACTCTGCTAATGTGATTAATCTTTAAGTGCAGAAGTAGAAACTAAAAGAAGTAAAATCATACACACAATAACACTAGATTTACGTGGAAAGCCCAATGATGGAAAACCATGGTAAGGATTAGCTAACCATATATAGAATTCCAAAATCGAATATAAAGGCTCACTACCAAAAAGACTCACTGCCAAGATAGGACTTTTCCAGATACAAAGATAGGACTCACAGTCCAAAGAGGGCTCACTGCCAAAAAAATATAAAGAAGATAGAAGAGAGTTGTCACAAAGAGAAAACTATCTCAATGTAATAGATATTTCACCACAAATCACACAAACACTTGCACTCTCACATGAAATATGTTAGATGCCTTCAACTCACTGCCTTGGGAACCCTAACATGAAATTTACACTAAACTTCTCAAACTAACATCACACACACTATCTTGCATCCATATTTCATCTATCTCCCCTCTATCTTGTCTCTTACTAGCATCTCAACTTGTACTTATACTGTCTTCAACCTTAAAACCCATCCAAGGTCAGCCATATACAATTTTCATTTACAAATTCAAATTAGGTCAAAACCAAAACATTCTACAGTGGAATTAGAATGAGGGAAACCCAAAAATATACTTAATGAGGACCTAAATAAGTCCCAACATGCCTCAACATACTTCCTTGAACTTTGTGAGTAGAGTTTAACACAAGGTCGGCCAATACCAGTGTAAAACACATAGAACAATTAAGCACACATATCCTTAACATGATCCAATATTTCCAGACAACAAATTTCATTTGAACATGACCTCATCAACTTATTCTTAGAACCACAAGTCATAAAACCAAAATATGAAGAAATATAGAGCAACAACATTTCTCCCAGATTACTGCCAGACACCTTGAAAAGCATAGTTCACATACTGGTGAAAATATCTCACACTATACAATGATCTAAAGGCCCAAATTTTGGATATAGCAACTACCAATAGTCATGAATAATACCTTAAATTACTAGAATATTAACGCATCCTAGAACATACCTAGAGTCAAAGCATACACCGAAATACCGATAAACCTTCTTTATTACAATTTTCTCAATATCCTCAACATATACATCCAAAACTAGCTTCCAATTATGTAGTTGACATCAATGGAAACACCATAATACTTGCAACAATATCTCCCTTTGTCATTGATGGCAACACATGATGTGAAAAACCATCAAGGACAACACAACAACTCTAAACACATCAATCTTTCCTTTTCCAGAATGCTTTCTCCCCCTTGGACATCAATGAAAATGTAAAAAAAAATTGCATTGTTCTCCTCCTTTGACATTAAGAACATTACTACTACTGAATATTGCCCTTTCGGAGTTCACCCAATCAACTACACAATGACGTTACAAGACACTACCTATTCCTTCTGAGAGGTAGCCACCAACATCAGTCTAGAAAGAAGATAGATCCATAGATCCATTGGACTGATGCATCTCCATATGCATCTAGTTCAAGAAATGATGGGAAATAACCCATAACTTCTCTCAGAGATACCCAAAAGTATCTTTAGGAAGAGGCTTAGTGAATATGTTTCTCCATTACCTTTTCTCTCAAAAAGTGATACCTTATTGATATATGCTTTGTCCTTGAGTGCCTCACTAGACTATTTGATATGTTAATTGCACTTGTATTATCATAGAAAATAGAAATGAGATCATCATACATTACTTTGATATATTTCAATGTTTGTCTCTTTCACAAAACTTGTGTGTACATAGAAGGATGCTACAACAATATACTCAACTTCTGCAGTTGATAAGGAAACTGAATCTTGCTTTTTACTTAACCATGACACCAATCTGCAAATAAGAAAGAATGCAACACCACTTGTACTTTTTCTGTCATCAACACAACCTACCCAATCTACATTTGTATAAGCATTTAGTGTAAAATCAGTATCCCTAGGATACCATAAGCAATAATCTAGAGTGCCATTCAAATATTTGAATATTCTCTTAATAGAAGAACCGTGTATTTATTTAGGATCTTTTTGAAATCTAGCCATAATAAAAACTACATGCACGATATCGGGTCTAGTATCAGTTAAATACAACCATCCTCCAATCATAGATCTATATTTGCTCTGATCAACCTTAGGTGAATCATCATCTTTACTCAATTTGTAGCTAGTCACCATAGGAGTGCATACCTATTTTGAACCATCCATCCCAAACTTCTTGAACATTTCTTTTACATAATTTGACTGTGAAATAAAAATCCCTTGTACTGTTTGATTAATTTTCAGCCCAAGAAAGAAATTCATCTCACCAAACATAGACATTTCAAACTCTTTTTGTATTTTCTTCAACAATTTTTTTTCACATTGTTTCATTTCCTCCAAAGATAATATCATCAACATATACATCTACTATCAAGATTTTTTTCATTTTCAATTTTGAAATAAAGATTGCTATCTATCATACATTTACTGAAACCTTACTGAATCAAATATATATCTAGTTTTGCATACCAAGCTTTAGGAGGTTGCTTCAATCCATATAAATCCTTCTTTAGTCTAGAAACCATATTCAGTTGATCTAAGAATTGAAATCCTTTTGTTTGTTCCATGTAGACTTCTTCTAACTCACCATTTAGAAATGCATAATTTAAATTCATCTAATAAACTTTAAAATCCTTATGAAAACTTGGAAATTCCAAGAACATTCTAATAGCTTCCATTCTAGCCATCAGAGCAAAAGTCTCGTAAAAATCTATACCTTCTACTTGTGAGTAACCCTTACACACAAGCCTTTCTTTATTTCTGGCCACTTCTCCATTCTCATTCATCTTGTTTCTAAATACCCATTTTGATCCAATTATGTTTGTATCTGTTAGTCTAGGAACCAATTCCCAGGTTTTATTTTTCTCGATTTGCATAAGTTCTTCCATTGATTACATCGAGTCCTCATCTTTACATGCTTCACTTACTATCTTAGGTTCAACTATAGAAAGTAAGCATAGATTTCTTTCAGTAGTAGTAGCAACTCTGCTTCTTGTTAGTACTCCCTTTCTCTTGTCTCCAATAATTTTTTCTTTTGAATGATTCTCTTGCACATATTTAAGTGTCTTTGTGGATGCCATTGGAGCTTCTTCTTCTTCATTCTGGTTCTCTTGTTCTTCAACAATTTCTTCTTCCTCTTTTCTACATTTTGGTTCATTTGATACATATCCATCCACTTCAACTGATTTCTTCAATGCTTCATCAACCATAACATTAGTGATTTCTACAGTCCTTCTTAGCCTTTTATTGTAGCATTTGTAAGCTTTTCTTCTAAGGGAGCATCCAAGGAAAATACCCTCATCACATCTTGCATCAAAATTTCCTAATTTTTCTTCATCCCTTCTGATATAACATCTACTTCCAAATACTTTGAAATACTTTACAGTAGGAATCTTTCCATACCACAACTCAAATGGAGTCTTACTGTTGTTAGATTTTTCTTGAATTAGATTGAACACATAAAAAATAGTGTGAATTTCTTCTCTCTAGTAGATTTATGGTAGACCTACCTCAATTATCATCAATTTAGCAGCTTCTTAAACCGTTTTGTTCTTTCTTTCAACAACTCCATTTTGCTGAGGAGTTCTAGGAGCAGACAGTTGTCTTCTTATTTCACATGCTTCAAAAAACATATTAAACTCATTGGAGGTGAATTCTCCACCTTTGTTAGACCTTAAGAATTCTATTTTCATGTCCATTTCATTTTCAACCATAGCTTTGAATGCTTTGAATTTGTCTAATACATTATATTTCTTTTTAAGAAAAGTAACCCATGTAAATCTAGAGTAATCATCAATCAAAAGCATAAAATACCTATCACCTTGTAGAATTCTCACTCTTGTAGGACCACAAAGATTTGTATGAATCAAATCCAGTAATCCAATAGTAGATTGTTCCTTTGACCTAATACTTTCTTACTTGCTTTCCAAATTGACAATCCCTGCAAATAACATTAAAAAGTTTTGTAATCCTTGGTAAATCTCTCACATCTTGTACTGCACTAATTCTCACTATATTGTCAAAATTCATATGAAACATCCTTCGGTGCCATAACCAACTATCATTAATTTGAGACATAAAGCAATGTCCATCAACATCCTTAAGTTGATAAATATTTCCTTCAAACTTCTTTCTAGCAACAATCACAATTTCAGATCCTTTCTTTATTTCACACTTCTCATCCTTGAACACAAGATTATACCCTTTACTACACATCTGTCCAACACTCAAAATATAATGCCTTAAACCCTTAACATAGTAGACATCATCAATATTATGCTTCCTAGAAAAACTAACTTAACCTATTCCACAAATCATAGCATCAGTATCATCTCCAAACTTAACTAAGTCTCCATCATATTTTTCAAGTTTAACAAACTTACTTTTGTCATTGATCATGTGATGTGAACAACCACTATCAACAACCCAATAGTTCTTGCCTTGTTTAGCATGAAGAGCAGAGACCACAATACCTTCAACCTAAACTACATCAGGCTGCTTAAAACCCTAGGTTTACTTATGAATACCATTTTGTTTATGATTCTTTAATCTATAGTAGGACTAACTTATAACTTATATTTTCATGTGAGAATAGGGATAGAATAAAAATCCAAACTAACAAAAGTAATAGTATCACTATATTGTGGGTGGTTAAATTAGGATTAATGATGCTACCTAAGGTTTTCCCTTGCCCAAAATTTATCGAGATCTATGCCTAGAATTATAATGAAAATAAAAATTAGTTGTTTAAAGAGACATCCAAGATGAAATATTACTCATTACAGTAGAATAATTTACATTTTTTTGGGGTTTTAGCTGAATATTTTGGAAATATCCACATTGACCTCGAAACACTTGTGATTATAAAGAAAGCCCTCAAATGTCCAAAAATTATTTTCATAAAAAATACAACAGATGGTAACATATTAAAAAAGAGCCATAAGTTTCCCTATAAGATTAAAAAGTTTAAACCTTGGGTTCATAATACTATTTCCATGCTAGGATTTTACCTTGGAGGTTGCTACCACAATAATGGGTTAAACTTTCTGGGACATCCTAATTTTTTCCTTAAATCATATATTTTTAGAAAATATAATGATTTAAACCTTGAAATGTTCCATTTAAAGGATTTTAATTAAAGAGGGTTCGATCAAACCCCCTTGGATAGAACCTTGCTAGTTTTAAACCATACCTATAATGGATTTTCCTCTACACCTATCAAAATGTTGATAAAAAATAACTTTTGATTTACCTTTTGGGGGATCAAATGAATTCATTTAAAATTTATGTTTTGTAAGTACGTAGCCCTTATTATAAGCTTCCCAAAAAGTATAATTATAAATATATTTAATTTGATTATTATATTTATTTTTATTTGTTGCGAATGTAAGTTTTTCAATGAACATTAAGGTCATTTTTCTACACATGTTGAAAAATAGTAGATTACCTAAAGAAAAATCTAAAAAATATCTATCCTATTGGTACTAATGTCCTTGATACAACAAAAAAAATTGAATTCCGATACATACAAAAAAGTTATGCTCCTAATAGTACACCTATGTCTAAATTGAAATTGGTTTGACTTCAAAAATTAATTAAAAAAAATCAATAAAACATATGAAACCAAATAAATCCTCTAGATATCGTAGTTACAAATCTAAATTCGAAAAAAATAGAATTTTATCTTTGAAAGAAATTTTTTTATGTGGCTTATAGTACACATCACTCTTTAAAAATGGTGTTTACTGTTAAAAACTAGTTATTGAAGGAGATGGAAAAATAAATGCAAGTTGATTCCAATTTTTTTAAATAATATATATTTAGAATCTATAGATAAAATGTCACAAATCACTATTTTGTATCATCTTCAAATTCCTCACTGTTTAGCATCTATAGGTGTCTAAAAATGAAGATTTAGTTCAAAATGTTTATTTCAATGTCAAGTTTGGCCAAAAAGTGTAACCCACTATTGTGAGATCACCCTAGATTGGATAGTAATATAGAAGTGGGTGCAAGCCTCCTTGAAATGGTATGTAATATCCATTATATGACTCAACCTAGTAAATATATTTTATGAGCATGTTGTAGAATCCATGCATAAATAATTATTAATGATTAAATTAGGTTTCGGTAAGAAATTTAGGTTCACAACATACTTGTACTATTTAATTCTAATAAAATTTAGTGGAATTTTTTTAGAAAATATAATTTAGATTTGAACAATCCTATATGAATGATGAAGCAAAAATAGTGGATCCACTATATGATTGGACCACTAAGATAAAGATACATGATAATTAAAGGAATTACAATTAGTTTGTAGACTAATTTTAAGCTCCACTATATTAAGAAATTGCAAATACTCAAATGATTAGATTTCCCTGTTGTCAAATAAAGTTGCGCCCCTGCTAAGTTATTAACTATAGCAACCTATTGACACATGGGGACACTTCAAGGTTGTGGGTGACCTAGGAATGAAGTGAACCTCCAGATTATGGGCTGGTTCCCCTTAAGATGATTTTAAGAAAAGCTAAAGAAATGACAAGGAAAAGAATAAGAAGGATATGCTTGAATTAAAAAAAAACTATCATTAACAGGTGATACACCAAAGATAAAACTGACAATACTACAAATAACTCACTGAAAATCTCGATAGAGCTAAACAATCTCACAATACAGAGATTTATGCTTATAAAAACGAGTCTATGTAAGGCTTCGACTATTCTAATGCTTAACACAAGGAAAACAAGATGTCTTCACATGTATAAACGCAGAAGAAAGAGATCACTAACATAAACCAACTTCACGACATAATATTCATTGCATTCAGTACTGAAGGAATCTGATAAAATGAAGGATTACATAGAATTTTATCATGCAACTCACAAGCAATACTAAAACAACAAGGAAAATATGTGAAGGAAATGACTTTCTTTTAAGAAAAGGAGGAGTCCTTGTGTTACAGGTCTGTAATATAATGAAAAAATAGTTACAAAGGCTGAATAATACTCTTTCAGCAATCTCCTAACCAAGAACTGCTTTACAAAAAGGAAAAAAGGCCATATATACAACCAAGAGTGTCAGCCCTTGCCTTAGGTTTTTCAAAAATGAGTCGGCGCCTGGACACGTCGGCCTTAGAAGTGTTTTGGAATGAAGTCAATGAAGCACTAAATGCTCATCCCCCTCCATGTCGGCAAGAGATCGCTCCTAGGGATGTCTTTAGATCTTTTACATCCGTCATTATTAACTTGCAGCCTTCGAGTCCGCCATTAAAATTTTGTCAGAGTCACCTTGAATGCTCTGCAACATGGTCATTAATGCTGCTCCACCTCTCTAGTTGACATCCTCGGCTGTCGTCGTGACTCATGGCCTCTTCTAGTCAACCATCTCCAAGGAACAACACCAGATTCACCTGCTAGATTCAACGCCATTACTTACCAAGCCAACCCACGCCACGCATTCTCGATGGTCAAAGGTTGCTCTACATAATCGCATGTCGGTGATAGGATAATCGCGTCTTCTTTGATGTGAGCACATCATATAGTAGCTATTGGCATAGCTTAGGACTGTCAGCGGGACCTCTTATCGAGCTGCGGGAGTTAAATTGATATCCATTTCCATGGGCAAGCTAATCGCTATCGGCAAGACTCCCTTCTTTCGGCAGGACCTCATAGTGAGCTCCTTTCTTTTCCTCGAGCTCCCTTTATTTCGGCAAGACCCCATCGGGTCGGTGAGACACTATGGTGAAGGAAAGATCCTTTGGCGAGCTTACTCCATGTCGGCAAGACCTTGGATGTCAGGGAGACATCATAGCGGGCGGTTAGAGTCATACTGACATGTCAATTCATTCGGCAAGACACCCGATGGTTGGCAAGACCTTACGGCGAACTCCTCCACTTTCCCTGAACTTGGACCCTTCGGTGGAGTCAAAGCTGGGATGAGAACCGAATAGGGACTAGAGTGAGAAAGGGGGCGGAAGCAAAAACAGATGAATCCCAACAGAACCAAGATTGGGATGAAATCCGTCCCTGAAACCTTCTTCTAGTTTCAGGTTTGGATTCCGACCCAGTCCTGCCCCCAACAAAACTCAAAAGAGACGATGGAAAGGAAAAGAAGGGGAAATACAAATGGGAAAAAGCATCCCCCAAAAAAATACAAGGAAGAAATGAAAAAGGCCGGTGGAACTAGGACCGGGGCAGAACGGGGGAAAAAACAAAGAGTCAGTAGAACCAGAACCAGAACTAAATCTGGACCTGAAACTTTCTCAAAGTTTCAAGTCTGGATTCTGTTTCGATCCCGCCCTCGGCAACATCCGAGGAACGAAGGAAGAAAAAAAAAAACATAAGGGGAACCAAGGAGGAGGAGACATCCCTTGACCATAGGCCACGAAGAAAAGGAAAGAAGAATGAGCGGAACTGGGGTCGGAACCAAAACTTTGGAAAAGTTCCAAGTTCGGATTCTGACTCGGTCCCGGTCCCCGGCCCGTCAAAAAGAAAGAAAATGCACAAAGCAAAAGAAATCAAGGCGGGATCAGAACTAAAACCGATCTCGGGTAAAACACAGCGGGGGCGGGGGCAGGGGTGGGGGTGGAAACAAACCCGAAACTGAAACTTTCATCAAGTTTCAAGTTCGGATTCTGACCCGAACTTGCCTCTAACAAAAAACAAGGATGAGAGGAAAAAAGGGACAAGAAAGGAAGAAAATAAAGGAAAACAACCACCCCACAGTCAAATGCAAGGTCAAAGAAGAAAACGAGACGCACACAAGCGCGGAACCGGTACCAGAACCGGAATGAAAACGAAAACTAGAACTTTGGAAAAGTTCCAATGTTTGGTTTTCGGTCTGACTCCGCCTCCGACAGAATAAAGGAAAAAGGCAGCAAGAAACAAGACATAAAAGAGGGAAAGACAAGGCAAAACATAAAAAAGAAAAACCACCTGAAACCGAAGACCTGCACGCTAGGCTCAACCCTCTTGGGAGCCACATTTAATCCACGTGCCGAATTTTTACATAACCCTCCCCTGCAGCTGTACAAGAAGCAAACCAGTTAGAAAAAGTAGCCTGATACGAAAGCTCCTCCACTTGGTGTTTGAGGACACCTGAAAGCATGGGTTACCCTGCTTGATTGAGCCCATAGGTGAAAAATGGGTAACATTTCTGGCCACCTTTGCTAGATGTTTGCCTGCTAAACATGGAAACTAGTAGCCTAGGCCCATCCATTGTGCATGGAGTCATGGGAAAACTCATAAACAGGCTTGGAGCAACCTTGTGTATGGCTGTAACTCATTTGAGACTCATAAAATAGGTTAGGATACCAGGGAACCTATTGAAAAGGGAAAAACTGAAGTGAAACTATTTACCATACTGGGACAACACTTAGGGAATGAAACTACACCTATTCTCTAGAATTTTAACAATTATGTATAGATTTAAGTCCATACCTCAGAAGCAATGTTTGAGGTGAATCCCATTCACTGGGATTGGTTCCACTATACCATATAACCTAGATAGCTGGAAAGCATTATGCTGTTTCTCCTCAATAATGATATATGGCCTAGTCCAAAGTGCATCAAATTTGGAGTGCCTTCCATGCCCACTTTTAAATTCATCCCACTTTAGCACTATGTCACCTTCTTGGAACACTCTGGGTGATGCCTTTTATCGAATGACCTTTTCACTTGAGCCTGATATTGCTCAATTCTTTTCACTGCTTTAGCTCTGAGTTCTTCAAGCTCAATCAACTAAGCCAACCTTGCCAACATAGGCTCCTCCTCAATCATATCAAGCTATTTTACTAGATCGAGGGCTGGGAGTTCAACTGAAATGGGCAGTCTTGCCTCTTTTCCATACACTAACATGTATGGAGAAAGTCTTGTAGACCTTTTTGACGTAATCCTATCAGCCCACAAGGTTGATTTTAGCTTGGTGTGCCAGGCCTTTTGATTGTCCTCCAAAGTTCTCTTAATGATCCTTAGGAGGTTCTTGTTAGTGGACTCAGCCTGTCCATTGCCCTGCGGATAATAATTAGAGGATGTACTCAGATATATACCATTTTTTATAGCCCAGTGTGAAATTTTAACACTCACAAAAGCCAGGGCATTGTCTGACACAATAGAATCTGGGATACCAAATCTGGTAACTAGCTCTTCGTAGAAATTCAAGATAGCAGATCCATTAGCTTCTTTGAGTGCCACAGCTTCAGTCCATTTTGAAAAATAATCAGTGGTTGTGAGTATCCATTTGTGGCCTGCACTCGATGGCGGGTTTATAACCCCAATAAAATCCAAACCCCATTTCATGAAGGGCTGATCAACTTGAATTAGTTGCAGCGGGAGGGCTGCCAGCTTCTCTTTTCCAGCAAACATAGTGTATATATCTAAAAATGGTCATGATTAAGCTTGTTAATTAATTAAATATGAATTATTTAATTAATTCTCCTAAAGTCATCTACATATAAATAAATCTAATAATTTATTTATATTGTTCATTTTCTAATTCTTCTACCTTAATTAAATAAATAATTTTATTTAATTATTGACATTTCCCACATTCCTCTTAATTAAATTAAATAAATACGATTATTTATTTTAATTATCATATCATTCTAACGTTTGAATATTTGAATATTCAAATAATGGAATATTCTCTTCATCCCATAATCAAATTAAATATTAAATATTTAATTTAATATTTTCCTCTCTCTAAATTCACTTCTAAAACATAGTTAAATACAATTTATTTAATTATGCGAGTTTCTATATCCATCTTCACTTGCAAATTAAATAAATTTATTTTATTTAATTCTAACTCATGTTCTAAACTCATTCTTCGAAATTGAAAATTCCCTTCGGATCTCAATGATGAAAATTGAAGGAAAAGGGAAACCTTCTATCTCCCTCTCCACTTACGAAAATCTTCCACCATCCATTCGAACAAGCTTAATCCGAGCCGTTAAAACATGTCAGCCAATCGAATCCTTTCTAAGACTATAAATACTGGTACAAATCCATGCATTGGTTACACACGGATACACGCATATACACGACGAACATATACGCTTATACATTCACATCATTTTTAGCATCACAATGATATTATCATCTTTACATAGCCTTGCATTTAGCATAGTGTGCATTTTCAAATCTCGTTCTTCAGCTGTTCATTTTGTTGAGCTTGATCTGCTGATCTGAGAGCCATTGGAAACAACAAAACACTGGAGTTAGAGAGAGATAAGACGATTTCGGGGAAGTTATAGTAACAGTTTGCTTATGTTGTTTTCCTTTTCAATTTTCTTAATTTAATGTCTTATTGATATGTGTTTGAATTCCTTTATAATTGATCCAATTTTCATACACATATAAAATGGCGCCCACCGTGGGGCTCAAACCCACGATTTTGACATTTTTCTGCAAGTTTTTTTGACAGGTTTCTGTGTTCTGGAGTTCACTTTCGAAAATTTTTGTGTTTTAGCGCATTCGACATTTTTTGTGGCTCATACGGGGTTTTTGACTCTTTTGTTTTGTAGGATTTTGTAGCACATATGGTGTCTGTTCCAACGCATAAGGATATTTCTTTGGCGCATCCAATAGATTTAATAGCGCATATGGTTAATTGCATTTAGAGTTAAATCGGCATTAATTTAAAGTAGCGCATTTAGTATCTGTTCTAGCACATATAGTAACTATTCCAGCGCATCTGGTAATTTTCTGTAGCGCATTTAGTGACTGTTCTGGCGCATTTTGTAACTGTTCTAGCGCATTTAGTGGTTTTTTGTAGCGCATTTGGTCCCTATTTTGGAGCATATATTTTCTGTTTTGGCGCATATGGTTTGTAACACAAATACAAAATTATGAGTCTTACGCCTTCTGCAAACATAATTTTTCTAGATAAAATGAAGCAATCTTAGGATAGCCACATCTGAATAAAATGAAGCAATCTAGGATAGTCACCACACAATGATCTTGCAGTTAAAATTGAACAAGCTTGTTTTTGGTGAAGCAATATCTTCACTTAGATTAAATCATTGTGATTTGGAATTTAAAAAGAACATCTGCTTGCTTTGTATATGGCAATAGGTCTATGCTCTCCCCTTAACTGGGTGATCAGAATACCAGACTTGCCTTTTCAATTTTCATGCAATTTTACTGTTTTAATTACATCCTTTAGAGAGCCTGTTGTAGTGGGAAAAAGTACTCACCCTACGGGAACGACTCAAGTGGGTTCAAGCCAAAGCCAGGCTATTCTGCCCCACTATAAAATTTAAAGAAAATCTAGGGAAACCCTCTTTTGCCGGTAGTGTGCAAGATAACCATCGCCAAAGCCTTTGTTCTAAAGGTTGGGAGGTCTCTTGAGGGAGTTTATTATTGCCTCATTGAACGGAAATACTTACTACGAACCTAGTGTAGTGGCCAGCCAAAGTCAGTTTCTGAACATTCTAATAATCACAATGCAAGGGGAGGGAAGAATCTGCCCCTAAGACACTCACCATATAACTGCCAAGGACTGTTTGCTTAGGGGATCCGGTATCCACTTCCGTCACTCTGAGTACGTGCCTGGAAAAGACAAAAACACGGGCGCCCATTCGGGGGTGACACGGCTGTGTGAGTCGACGCAGTTCTAAGATGTGGGTTGTTGATTATTAGAATGACCTACTTGAGTATTAAGAGTGAGTCTGTCTGAATTGTCTTTCATGTGCAAAAACCTGTGAAAACATTTTCTTGATCAAACACTTCATGTTAGTATAGGACTTTTAAAACAACTATTTTTTAGAATGTTTGTTGTGTCTTCCACTACATTAATTCAGATAAAAAGATCATCCAAAATGAACATGAAGAACAACAACTGAAACCATTCAAAAGTTATTCATATCTTTGGTCCAATAACGTTCTCAATACTTTTCCCATGCTTAGA
The DNA here is from genome assembly GCA_007258455.2 of Sequoia sempervirens. Lineage (NCBI taxonomy): Eukaryota > Viridiplantae > Streptophyta > Pinopsida > Cupressales > Cupressaceae > Sequoia > Sequoia sempervirens. Next base: position 206,457 of record VDFB02375756.1, on the reverse strand, counting down.
GATTGGAAATCAACAAATTTTGTCAAAAAATCAATTTCCAATAGGATCTAGAAACCCAAGAAATGCTTAGGGTACAAGAGAACATTGCAAAAAAGAAAATTTTTATACAAAAGTCGACACGTGTTGCTTCATTTATGTGGATTTCTTCATAGATACCAAAACTTTGTTAGAGGATTCACTGATGAGTATACTGTAGATCCCTTAGATTCTCGAGCTTATTATCAGAGATTAACTCTGTCACAATGGCATAATCATAACCAACCTCTTGAGTTTGATAACATACCACAACCTGCTATTGAATATCCTTCACACCCCAGTCATATTCGTCAAAGATCTTGAAATATTTTCTTTAAAAACGAAGATCAAAATCTTTTAGAGTGCACTTTTCAAAACAACTTTCTAATTTTTGGTTCAACTTCCCCCAACAGGATTCTGACATCCTTCATCATTGGAAGCCACAATAAAAAAAAAGAAGGAACATCTTAGATCATATCATAAGATTCCACATCTTATCAGATCAAGATATCATCATCATCACACTTGTCAAAACTAGGATCTAAGTTTAGAAGAATTCTTCTAAATCATATGCCTATCTTCACAAGATCTCAATTCAATAAATTGAAGGACGAAATCCAACAAGAAGGTCATACCCAAAATGTTCAACAAGAGGGTGAAAGCAGTAATCCTCTTTACATTATGAATCGTAATCCACTTTTTGAAAAAGATATGGATAACAGAGAAGAAAATACGTTCCACCAATACAAAGACATGAACAAAACACATATAGATAGTGATGAGGAACAAGATGAGGAATGTCTTAGAGAGGCTGAGCAAGATCCAAATTTTCACAAAGCCATAGAAAAGATCTTTTAGCGAGATAAAGAAAAATATTTCTGCTATCTAGCTGAACAAGGGGCTAAATTGCCTCATGACTTTAATACTGAGAATTTGAAAAACAAACCTGAAGAGACACCCCTATCTGATCTTAGTACTTTGAATCAACAAATCAAGGCACTTCAAGGATAAGTTAAAGAGTTACAAGGGGGAACAACCACAAATAAATATACTCTAGAGGACATTTGTCCTTATCCTTTCGATCGAAGTCTTAACATGATTCCTTTTCCCAAGCATTGTGAAATGCCAAAATTTGATCGCTATAATGAGAAATCGGATCCAATTGATCATGTTAGAGACTTCTGAAACATGACATTGGAATTCTCTCACGAAGACACTTACTTGATGCGATTGTTTCCTAGGAGTCTTGGAGTTCACTCTATGGAATGGCTATCAAAGATTACACCTCCCGTTAGGACATTTGAAGAATTAATCAACCTATTCATATCATAATATGCTTACAACATCCAACACCAGATCACCATGATAGATCTTTGCAAAGTTGCACAAAAACCTGGTGAATCTTTTATTACGTTTCTTTAGAGATGGAGAAGAATGTTCGCTAGATATCCACGTCCTGTTCCTGAAAAGGAAAAGATGGTTACTTTCATTAACAATTTAAATTCAGAAATGAGCTATCATTTGAACTTACATTGTCCTCCTTTTGAGAAAATGATTGAAGATTCCATAACCATTGAAAATGATTTGGTCAAAAGAGGAATAATAAAACATGACAAAGACAATCCTAGCTCATCCAACCATCACAATAATCAGGACAAGTCTAAATTCTGGACTCGCAACAAAAATATGGTGAATGATGGTGTTGTTGATGAAAATCATGTCTTGACCAAGCCATTTGTTCTTAGTACTCCAAGCGTTCGCAACAACAATGTCAACTCAATTGCAAATCACAGAAACAATCCTCCCCCTCCAAGGAATAATATAAATCAACATTCTACTCCCAATCAAGGGACTTCCAACAACCAAGGTTACCGAGGAACCAATAACAATCACAATTCCTTAGGGAACACCTCAAATACAAATCCACAAAGATTTTCATTCTTCTCTAATAGAAGAACTTTCACGCCATTGGGTCAATCTTTAGAATCCACATTCAAAGAGTTGATGGCCAAAAATGTCATTACTTTGCTGCCTCAACGAAACTATGAACCCAGTATAAAACCTCCATCATGGAATGAGGCATACTATTGTGATTATCATTGGTGTAAAGGTCATCACACAAATAACTGTCAAGCCTTGAAGAATACCATTCAAGACTTAATTGACAATGACATCATTACAATAGAAGGACATCAACAATCCAATGCAGACCACCAAGCATTTCACAATCCTTTGCCTAACTATCAAAAAGGTGAGTCTTCTAAAAAAAATGTGAATCATATCAATGATGATCATATAATCAACCATCTCTACACAGACGACGAGCAGGTAAATGTCATTAAAGTCAACAAGAAGGTGGAATATAGAGAAGTCAACGCCACAACAAGGGCACAAGCTAAAGTTGTCTTAAAAGGTGCCTCTTCAAAATCCACTGAACCTCCACCTCAACATCAATATGATTTGGTCAACCAACTTCGGAAAACCCCCGCTCAAATTTCTATCTTGGAACTATTGAAGATTTCTCCAGCCCATAAGGAAATTTTCAGAAAGGCCCTCTTTGAAACAAATGTATCCACTGATTTGGATGTGAACCAATTTCAAGCCATGGTAGGACACTTGTCCTCACCCACTTGCCACTCATTTTATGAAAAGGATGACGTTTCCATAACTCATCCCCATAATTCGTGATTGTACTTAGAAGTCATGGTTCACAAGTTTCGTGTCAGACGAGTTCTAATAGATGGAGGTGCTGGTTTGAACATTTGTACCATGAAGTTGGTTAAGGCTTTAGGATTTTCTGAGGACCCCATTGATTTTAGAAGAAAGATTACCATAAAAGCTTATGATGATAAAGAAAGAGCATCCAAGGGTCTAATCATGCTGCCAATCAGAGTGGGCCTTGTTATAAAGAATACTTTCTGCCAAGTATTGGACCGTGATCTTGCATATAACATCCTATTGGGTCATCCTTGGATTCACGAAATGCAAGCTGTCCCATCAACCTATCATCAATGTCTTAAGTTTCCTTATGATGGGCACGAAATCACAATACCAGTTGATAATTCCAATAATCAAACTTGTGCCAATATAAAAACCAGTCAAGATACTTTGGTTCCTAACAATCGAGAAGCTCATGCTAGTAATTCTCTAAAGATTAACACACAAATCAATCAATTAACCAATAGTTTTGACAAGAAATTGAAATTCAAGGACCATGGAGTTGGAGAGTACTCTTTTTGTCTTGCCAATTTACCTACATCACCTCGATCACATGGACAACCGTCTATCATGGAACATCAAATATCAGCGGCATCAACATCAAAGCAACCACCAACAGAGCCAATCACAAAATTTAATGGGAAATTCATCAAATAAAAATTCCCTATGGAAGACCCTGAGGATACAAAAATTCTAAACTGGCTCTATAAAGATGAAGATGAAGCAGTCTTTAATGTCAAATTACCCACAAAAAAATATGGAAAAGGGTATTCAATCATGCAGAAGATGGGCTATGATAAAGGTCTTATCGAAAAAAGGAAAGAAGGAGTAATTGAACCCATTCACCTCCGCGGACTCGTTGCAAAAGAGAAAACTGGATTGGGCTATGATACTCACTCCAAAGAAAGCACATCCAAACAACTGCATGACACTGTCTTCACATTGCAAGAAGGCTCTGATTCACGAGAAGCATGTTTGGCAATAGTTCAAAACTTTGTGGATAACAATTCTGACACAGACTTCATTGAATATGAATGGGACACCATTTACAATGATGAGTTCTAGAGGGAAAAAGAGGTTGATGTAATACATTAGTATGCCCCAACTCTAGTTGAAGGTCAAGGTTCATGGACCCAAACACGCGAATTCGAACTACAAAGTCACCATGATTCTAGCAATGCTGAATCAGATCTAAACGAACAAGACTATCATGAAGACAATATCATGATCGATCCACCTCATACCTCGGATCCTACCGACCACTCCATTATGACCATAACCATAGTCAATTTCACACAACCTGATGACCCGCTATCTTTGATTTATCCTGATCTCATTGATTGGGATTCAACCGAACCTATCGATATACCTATGTTTCCAAGTGACGAAGCCATCATAAACTTCCTTTCCACAGATAATACAAATGATTGTTCCACTAGTGATTTTTGACATAGAGTTTTTGATCAGGAGAGTGTCAAGTCTCCTAGTTGCAAAAGTAAAAACAAAAAAGAAAGATCTAATGGTGAAAACCAAAATCTGACAGTATTAGATCAAACAAAAAATAAAATAAAGAGCGTATCGGATGGTGAAAACCTCTTTGAGGCACTAGACAATGGGGATCTTGACACTCTCCCGGAGCACTACCATGAGCGATCGCCTATTTTGATTGAGCTTACAAATGCTATAAATCTTGAGACTTCCAAAAAACCAAGAATTTTACAGTTAGTTGCATCAATGATAGAGAAAGAAATACCAGAGTTCATGGGATTCCTGAAAACAAATCAAGTCAATTTTGCGTGGTCTTATGTGGATATGCCTGGTCTTGATCCAGATCTTATCATGCATCACTTGTCTATTAAACCAGGGGCCAAGCCGGTGAAACAAAAACTCAGAAAGATGCACCCTCATGTTGCATTATTGGTTAAGGAAGAACTGAGAAAACTCCTTGATGTGGGCTTCATAAGACCAATCGACTATGCAGAATGGATCTCCAACATTGTTCCTGTATCCAAGCTAGATAAAACTATGAGAATATGCACAGATTTTAGAGATCTTAATAAAGCATGCCCTAAGGATGACTTCCCATTGGAAAACATCGACACTATAGTTGATCTGATAGCTGGCCATGCCATGTATTCATTAATGGATGGTTTTTCTGGCTACAACCAAATCAAGATTGCACCTGAAGACCAAGAGAAAACAACTTTCACATGTCCATAGGGAACTTATTGTTGGAACGTCATGCCTTTTGGTCTAAAGAATGCTGGGCCTACCTACCAAAGAGCCATGACTACAATCTTTCATGACATGATGCATATCTTCATGGAAGATTACGTAGATGAAATATTGGAAAAATCATACACTAGAGAAGGACATCTTGAAATATTATCCAAAATATTTGCAAGATTAGAGAAATTCAAAGTTCGATTCAACCCCAAGAAATGTGTTTTTGGGGTCAAATATGGAAAACTCTTGGGGTACATTGTTTCAGAAAAAGGAATTGAAGTAGATCCTATGAAAGTATAGGCAATTATAGAAATGCCTCCACCAAGGAACATCAGTCAATTGAGATCATTGCAAGGACAACTTCAATCTATACGAAGGTTCATTGCACAATTGGCCGACAAAAGTTTACCTTTCACACATCGACTACATAAGAATGTTCCTTTCAAGTGGGATGACAAATGTGAATTGGCTTTTCAACAAATCAAATAGTATTTAATGACTCCACCAGTTCTCATACCACCAAATCTAGACAAACCCCTAATCTTATACATTGCCACAATAGAGACATCTCTGGGGGCATTGCTAGCGCAAAAAGACTCTATAAGAAAAGAATGTGCAATCTACTACATCAACAAAACACTAACAAGTCATGAGCTCAACTACACTTCTATCGAGAAGGCTTGTCTGGCAGTAGTCTTTGCTTCACAGAAATTTTGGCATTACATGTTAACTCATACAATCAATCTAGTTTCAAAGATCGATCCACTCAAGTATTTGTTAAGCAAAACATTATTGATAGGAAGGTTAGCAAAGTGGGTAATGATTCTAAGTGAATTTGACATACATTATGTTGACCGTAAGGCAATCAAAGGACAAGTTATCGCTGATCAACTAGTTGAAGCACCATTACGAGCAGACCATCCCCTACACATTGAATTTTTAGATGCTGATGTCCTTGCTGCAGAATATAAACAACCATGGTCTTTATATTTTGATGGTTCTTTCACTCAACATGGATTGGGGGCAGGCATACTTTTCATCACCCCTCAAGGACACACCATTCCTCGATCATATAGGCTGATGTTTCCATACACCAACAACATAGCCAAATATGAAGCATTGATCACTGGGCTTAAAATAGCACTAGAATGGAGGATTATAGAACTACAAGTATATGGCAACTCACAACTAGTCATTTATCAGATCAATGACGATTATCAGACCAAAGATGACAAACTGTTACCATATAAAAAGATGGTTGATGACTTCAAGAAATACTTTGTGGACATCAAATTCACACAAATTCCAAGGCTTGATAACAAGGCAGCTGATGCCATGGCTATGATTGCATCATTATTACAACTCCCAGAAACTCAGACTCGCTATGAATTTCTAGTGGAACAATCATTTACACCTGCTTATGATACCCCTGAAAGCCAAATCATTTTCCATTTGGTTGGATCCGATTCACCTTGGTACGAAAAAATTTATGCCTACCTCAAAGACGATATCTTACCACCCAATTCATCCCGTAACCAAAAACACAATTTTATCCGCCAATCCACTCGCTACACTCTTATCGCTGACACCCTTTATCTCCGTGGTCTTGATGGTATTCTACTTCGATGTCTTGAACATGAGGAATCTGACAAAGCTTTACAAGAAGTTCATGGTGGCATCTGTGGTACTCATTTGAGTGGACTGACCTTATCCAAGAAATTGATTAGAATGGGTTACTACTAGCCTACAATGGAGAGGGAATCATTCACTTTTGTGAAAACATGCTCAAAATGTCAAATTCATGGGAATCTCATTCATGCTCCTGTATAGGAACTTCAACCATTCACGCCAACCTAGCCATTTTCTCAATGGGGGTTAGATCTAGTGGGCAAGATTCATCCTTCTTCATCGAACGAACATAAGTTCATCATCATAGCTACAAAGTATTTTACCAAGTGGATTGAGGTAGTACCTCTTACTAAAGTTACTAGAAAACAAATATCATCATTCATACTCAACTATATTATTTTTCGGTATGGCATTCACAACTCCATTATTACAGATAATGGACGTCCTTTCAAAAATCAGGATGTTGATGAACTTTGTGAAAGATTTCACATTCAACATAGATATTCAACACCTTACTATCCACAAGGGAATGGCCAAGCCGAGGCCTCAAATAAAACAATATTAAAAATCTTGAAAAAGACGGTGAATGATTCAGAGAAGGATTGGCACGTTCAACTCAATTTTGCCTTGTGGGCCTACAGAACTAGTATCCACACGCCAACAGGAGCAACACCGTTTGCTCTTGTCTATGGAGCAGAAGCCATACTACCTTTAGAAGTTGAGATTCCCTCACTCAGAGTATCATTGAAAGGTCTTACAACAGATGATGAATACAGAGTTTCCCGACTCCAAGAACTGGAACTCCTAGATGAGAAGAGACAAAGAGCAGCTGATCATTTAAAAGCATATCAACAGATGATGTCTCGCAGCTATAATCACAAAGTAAAGCCACGTACCTTTCAAGTGGGTGATCTTGTTCTGAAAGAAAACCCACATAATCAACAAGACAGAGAAAAGAAAGGAAAGTTCGAACCAAATTGGCTAGGTCCTTATGTGGTTATCACAGTCTATGGTTCAGGAGCCTACAAGCTATCAACGCCAGAAGGGGACCTGTTTGACGAACCTATCAAAAACATGCACCTAAAAAAGTATTATGTCTAAAGTAGTTATCATCATCAGAAAAAGATCCTGAAGAAATACAAAAAAATCAGAAAAAGATCCTGAAGAAATACAAAAAAAAATCAAAAAAAGATCCTGAAAAAATACAAAAAAGAAAATCTGAAAAAGATCCTGATGAAATACAAAAAAATCAGAAAAAGATCCTGAAGAAATAAAAATTTGAAAAAGATCACGAAAATAAAAAAATTAGAAAAGATAAAAAAATTAGAAAAAGATCACGAAGAAATACAAAAAAAAATCGAAAAAGATCCGAGAAGAAATACAAAAAATCAGAAAAAGATCACAGAAGAAATACAAAAAAAATCGAGAAAAAGATCCTAAAGAAATACAAAAAATCAAAAAGATTCCAAGAAATACAAAAAATCAGAAAAAGATCCTAAAAAAAGAGGGAGTCATAGGGTGAAAACCTGGCAATAGGCAATCTATTGACAAGAAAAAATGCAATAAAAAAAAATAGTGAAAATCTGGCAAACAGACGCCATTTGTGACCCTCCATCTATTGGTTCATGTTCTGCACTTAACTTCTTGGCATTCCTTTCATACATCTTGTTGTACAGTTTTGCACACACGCCCCACTTGGAGTAGGGACCCTCTTTTAATGAGGTTTTGGACCTTTGGTTTTGTGAGATTTATCCTTTCGAGGTCTTGAAATGTTGGTCTTGTTGGCTTTGGTCTTGCCTTGAGGCTTGGATTCTTTAAAATTGGCTTTTAGTCAAAATCCGGATTTTTACCTGAGTCCGGGATTTTCCAGCTCCGACGGATTTTCCCGGGCTCTGGTTCGTTGTCCGTTTATTGCTGAATTCTCCGAATCCGGGTTTTTGCTTGACTCCGGGATTTTCCGGTTTTGGCAGATTTTTCCGAGACTGCGTCAAAATCCCGGACTTCATTAAAATCCCAGTTTCTGCTGTATCTGCGGAGTTCGCGTTTGTCCGGATTTTCCGTGTATCTTGGTTTTTCCGAAATTCCATCCTAGGCTCGGGTTTCTGGATTTCTAAGACATGTCTTATCGCTCATTAATTCTCGGAGTACCTTTGCTCAGACGCGAATATGGAGAGATTTAATACCTTTCAGGCATCACTTTGATTTCATTATTCGCTTATTTGTTGCCTTGGCATCTGAGTGCATTCCTTGTTCGAGCTTTGATCATTGATTCTGAGCTACTTGCGTGGGGATTGGTTGGGTGTTGATTAAGGTTTTCATTGCTAGGGCGTATTCGCTTGGAAGTCACTTCTTCGAGTTCGAGTTTCGTCTGGACTAATCCATGGTAAGTTGTCATTGGCCCTTCCATTTGTTTACGCGATGATTGAGTTTTTCTAAGTTGATTGATGGTCATTTCGGGTCGGCTTATGCTTGGTTACGATTTTGCATTTATCGAATTAGGGTCTGACCCATTTTTCGTGAATCTCCATCACCCTCAATATGCACTGCTTTGTTTTCCCAATAAGTGTCAGATGGGTCAGTGTTGATGGGGGTTCAGGGTAGGATTTTTGTTTCTAGATGCGTATTCATCATATTTGGTGAGATTAGGGTTTTGGGTGTTTTGCTCGAAACTGCTAAGAATGATTAAACCATCACGATTTTTATATCTTGCACCAAGCTTAAACTAGCCCCTGCCTTGTGAGGACTCAGAGTGCTTTAGATTGATTTTCATAGATAGTATTTTAAACCTCGAGCTTACCCTGGTTTTCATGGCGGGGGGTTTATTCGCCAAAATTAGGGCATCATTATCTCGCCCTGAGGATTAGTCATTTGAGGGATTTTGGAATTTGAATTGGTGTACATTTGAGGTTTTGCTTATTGGCGTCGATTTTAAGACCATTTGAATCCCAATTAGCAAGGTTGTACATGATCATTCAGTCGATGGTTCAAATGTTGGCATTCGTCGGATTTCTAAGGTGTCCGCAGAATTCCTGCGCACCCGGATTTTCCCAGTTTCAGCCAATTCCGTGGGGTATAGCGAATTCCAGAATATTTGAATTGGCCGTGAAAATCCTTCCTGTCTGGACTTTTTCGGTTTTCCTGTCTGGTTTTATTTACTTCGATTTCCCAAAGATAGGATTAATGGAGTAAATGCTAAATGCTGATTTCTTGGTGCTAATGAATGAATTCCATGATAATCTCATAATCTTTTGTTCATGCTAACGATTTATTTGGTGCATGGTGTCTTGGAAACAGGAATCCATCTGGGTCAGATTTCTCCGAATTCTGCCCCGACTGGATTTTCCCGGTTTACCTTGTTTTCCCGGATTGCTTTATTTTTTTGGATTTTCAAGGATTGATGATTTGTGATGGATTTCCATGGCTTTATATTATTTTGTGCTAACCTTTGGATTGGAATATGCATGATAATTCGATACTCATGACATTCTTTTGTGAGTGCAGGCTGAATCAAGCAAGGCTGTAGCAGGGAAATCTAAGGGTGACACAGAGGGGTCCTCTATTTCAGAGGCAAAAAGATTAAGATTGGACACTAAAAGTCAACTCCCTGAAAGCAAGATATCATCGGTGTCGTATGAGGTCTCGGACACCAATGTTGGAGCATGGCAATATAAGGAGTTCAAAGAGAGAACAACACAGAAGGATCTGTCAGTCTTGAGACAGGGAATGATGAAGTCTGGACTAGTTCATGTGGCAGGGTTCCCTCCTGCAATTCAATGCTATGAATTAATACTAGAGTGTGCCCGACAATATGACTTCGACACAGAGGGGGTTGTCAGCACCGAAGGGAGAGTCTTGGCGAATTTAAATCCTATTTCCATTGCTCAAGCTTTCGACATGCTGGATTTGCCTTCTGTGTGCACCTTAAACATGGACTTGGCCAAAACATATTATGAAAATGAGCCAACTAAAGCTCAGCAGATGATTAATTCTTGGTTGGAAAATCCAAAGTCACACTACTCCAAATTGCCCAAGCAATTGCACAGGGTTAGATTCAGATCATATATTTATGATGCAATCACATTTTTGAGCAGAGTGGTAGGTTTGAAGACTGCTGGAGTGTTAGAGAGTTGGATGGTCCATGTGATCAACAAGATTGAGCAAGGTACCAACTATCATTGGGCAGGACTTGTTAGTGCTGTGATTGATAAACAACTGAGGAACGTCCTAGAAACGAAGTTCACCATGTCTTCCTATGTGGTGTATGTGTTAGCTAGATTCTACCCATACAGGGGTTTGAATCCATAAGGGACATTTGGACAGGACATAGTCTATGAGATATACCCGGAATTACACCTAGGATACCAGGATTACCGAAGAGCCAATGATGCATTCACAATGCATATCACTAGGATGCTTCAAAATGCAGAGCATGTGATATTGTCAGATGGAGCGAAGCAATTGATAAAGAGATATGGAGCCTGGTTCATTCAGTTTCCCACCTTCTCTTACATCAAAATTGACGGATGCCCGACTGCTCCATACAGGTTACCTAGGTACCCTACTGATCATATTGTGCTATTGGAAATTGTTAGACAGATATGTGAATTTGATGCAATTGTCAAAAAGGAGAAGCATAAAACAGGTTTTGGTGGGGATTTCCCTCTTGGAATTGGCGTAGCAGAGGTGTGTCCTTCCATTCAATCAGCACACGCAGCACGTGATGAGTTGGCAGCTCATGGTTTCTCCTTCCACTCGAAAATGAAAAATTTTGATATCACCGGGGAAGCACAGAAGAAGGCTACCAAAGAGTACCGTCATAAGGATGACCTAGAAGACTATTGGGCCAATATCAAAGATGATTTTGAGGAAAGGAAGAAAAGGTACTCTAGGCTTCTTGTCGATGTGATTAGGCAATACAATATTAAGTTAATCCCTGACCAGCTAGAGGACAATGGAAACCTGGTGCAAGATCATGCCTATGAGTCTATTAAGGACAGATCAATTGGAGAAATAAACTGGAACAATGATGAGGTAACTGAGTTGGAGGACCTAATGGCTCCTATTATGAGATTTACTACTTCATGGCTAAAACATAAGGTTTGGGAGTTGGAGAGTGAGAAGGTACCCTGTACCTTTAATTTGATGGGAAATCTCAATCCTATGTCTACTTCAGAAGAATCTGGGGAAGATGACCCCAAAGGGAAAACTAAAAGGAGCTCACCCTTCAAAATAAAAATCAGAGGCCCTAAAGAAGGTGAGCCAGAACAAAAAAGAAAGCCAAAAGGGAAGAAAAGAAGTAGAGCTTTGAAAATAGGCAAGTCTTCTGAAGAAGAGGAAGTTGAAAAGCCAGAAGAAGAGGATGCTCCTCCACCACCAAAGAAAACAAGAACAACTAGGGTTTCAAAGAGGAAAGGTCAGGATAGCTCTAAGGATGAGCCTCTGATTGTTGATGTGGAGAGTTCAGGGGAAAAGACAAAGGTTTATTCAAGGAAATCAAGGACTCCATCCCCTAAGGAAACTGTGCAAAAGGTGGATCCTCTTCCAAAGTCACCAATTATGGAGCAACCTAGGGCTACTTCCCCTTCGCCAAACGTGCCTGAGCAAGAGATTCTTGGGGAACATGAGACTAGTGGAGAGGCAAAACCTTTCAAGGAAGGAGAGCTTTTTGGTGAGGCTGCTGAGCTTGAGGTTGAGGAGGTAGAAAAAAACCCTTCCCCACTAGTCCAATATGAGGATTCTCCAGAGAATAGCAAAGGCAACAGATCACCTGAAAAGGAGAATGTCCCTGTTAGAAGCCCATCATCGGTGCAGGTGGAGGAGATTGAAAAAGATGGTCAAGGTGAGCAGCTCCCTGAAAAGGAAGAAGATAAAATTACAGAACAACATGAAGAGGCAAAAACAGAGGAAATCCAGGTGGAACTTGTTGTCCCGGATTGGCTTGAAAAGGAGATTACAAAAAAGAAAAAAGTCATTGTTGAGGACACTCCTTTGGATTGGGATGAGATGCTGTTTAAGATTGGTAAAGGTAAGAAGAAGAAGAAGGTGGATAAAGTAGTTTCAAAGATAGAGAGGGATGAAGTAAACAACAGAGTTATCCACATTGCTACCCCTGCTGCAGACAAGACTAAAGAAGATGTCACTGGTAAGGATTATAATGTGTATACTTTTAACCTTGGACCAATATCTGTGGAACAGGATATTGAAGAGTATGAAGGGTACAGTTTTGTGATAATTGGCAGATTAAGGAAAGAGACTGAGACCAAGCATGAACTGAGAAAGGAAAATGAGAGACTTAAGAAGTGCTTTGAAGAGGTGATGAAACCTCTGCAATCTCTTCACCCATCTTCCTCTGCTACTCCTAGTTTCCTGCCCAAGGAAACTATTTCCGAGATTGAGAAGATGAAAGCCTCTGCTCAAACTACAACGGATTGGTTAAAGGATGTGCAAACAAAAGGAGATAATGCAATCAAGGATATCCTCTCAGTTGCGAAAGATGCAGTCAGGGCCGAGGAACTGTTGGAATATATGCTATCCCAGGATAAGGAAGATATTGATCTTCTGTTGCAGAAATCCAAGGTGATTATGGAATATGGCAAAGATTAGTTGGCCACAGATGGGATTCTTCCTTCCTCTAGACTTAGTGAACCTTGGGAATGGTTTGAGGCTTTGCAGATTCAGCAGAAGGCCATGAGGAAGATTCAGAAGCGAAAGAAGTTGATAGATGGCAACTTGACTGGAGTGTATGAGGGATGTATTGCATTTTTTGAGGTTATGACTGGAAGGAGGAAAATTGCTCCTAAATACCTGAGCCTGGAACAACTAAGGGAATGGTGGCGTGAGGTCTATGCCCCGAATTCCTAGAATGTCATAACAGGGCACCGGTTGGATGATGTAGCAACTTATTTGGCGGTGATGGATAAGTATGAATCTTACAGGGATGATTGGAATAAGACTGTTAAGCAGTCAAAGTAGGAGATTGGTTCCATTGAATGCAGGCTTAAGATCTTGCCCTTGCCACCTGTCATCGAGCTAGAGAAAGTGTTTTTGGGGATTCAAGGATCATTCGCCCAGAGTAAGGATAAGGGAGGTGGTAGTTAATGCCATTTTGAGATTTATGCTTCCCTATTATTATAGGGCATGTATTGATCCAGTTACATTGGGGAATGTGTCTAGGCCGACCTTGATGATGTATCGGAAATTAATGTATGCCTAATTTTGAAATTCCTAAGGCTGACTTGTTTTGGCTGTTTTATTTTGTAAATGTTTGGCTGGGCCGACATGTTTTAAGAATTTTCTATAAAGGGAATTCTTGCCTCATTGTAAGGGTGAGCTAGAAAATAACAGAGACAAGTTAGACCAAAGAGCTAGAGAATTTTGTAGTAGATGTAGTAGTCAATTTCTTGAAGCAAATATTGTAACAGAACAGTGGAATTGTTGCAGCATTTTGATGATCTAATACAATTGAAGACATTGTGGTTTTCCTAGTGATATCTCTTGTGTTAGTTTCTCTTGCATGGTTCCTGTTGTTTCATCTTTCAAATTGCTTAGAGATTTATGATTTAGTGTTTTAGAGTTGGATTAGTTTGGTGAGTGATGTACATGATTTCATATTTGGAATGTTTGTAGCAATCTCTGGTCTATACTCCCAGTAATTGTCTGATTGTAGTAGGCTGGTGAAGTAAACCTGGACCATACATTTATATGTGCTTAGTTCGATTGTGGATGAATATCTATGATTTGAAAATCTATATACCTTAGAAGATTGCACCGTTCTTGTGATATTGCATTGAGGGTTGATCAATAATTGGTTACTTGAGATTGGTCCATTCCAGATATCTGTCATTTGCATTGTTCATTCTAGGAATAGTTTAGATCTTATCATATCTTCGCACCCTTATATTTTGCTATTTCTTTATTATCTGGTTAGATTTAGGATTTGAGATCATCATATTGAATAGTCTGATAAAATGGAAAGATACAGTTTGCTTGTAGTAAGGTCCGATTGTGATTACGAACATTTCACATATTATCTGAGTTGTTTATGCATTGTTATGACCTGACACCCGAGAGACCTTGGGGTGATTTTTAGTAATTTATTGTTGAAGATTACCTTTCAAGAGAGATAGGATATTGTATTATGTCTGAGTTGTTGCTGTGTAGAAAACACCATCAATAGATTGGCGCTAGAAGGAGGGCCTGAATGAGCACACTGGATTGTTTCTTGAACGCCATCTCTCCTGAGAGATATAGGATAAACACCAGATCTACTACAGGAGAAGAAGATTTGTAGGAATTACAATTCCCCCCTAGGTCAAGAAGGACTCGAGAAAGGGGAGAATTATCATCACCCATCCCTTCACCAGCATCATCCATATCTTCACATCCAGAGGTTGAGGCCATACCCATCCTTGAAGCAGTTCCCATTCAACAACCTCAGCCTATCGTTAACCAACCACAACCACCACCCCCGCTCTTACCAGTGGCTTTCCTAGCTAATAATCCATCTCCTTTGTTTTTCAACGCTTACAATGTAATGCCCAGAAACCCTGAGCACTTCTATTTGAAATTCCATGTTAATGACCCAAATAGGACTGCAGAGGAACATATAAGGATTTTCCAGACCTGTCTCAAAGATAGGGGAATTGTTCATGAGGATGTTGCCTGTAGGTTGTTTCCTTATTCACTGGGAGAAGAGGATTTTTACTGGTACAATCATCTCCCTTCTAGTTCAATTCTTAATTGGAATGATCTTGAAACTGCCTTTTTATAGAAGTTCAGAATACCTATCAGTGCCAATGAATTGTATTTACAATTCACTAGAGTCAAGAGAGAGGTCAATGAACCAATATCCAGTTTCAATAATAGGTTTCATCGTGTGTACACCAGACTTCAAGATCCTTATGTTTTGGATAATAATATGGCCTTGGGAGTCTATTATGAAGCATTGGATAGCCTCACGACCACCTTTCTGAAGTGGAGACCTAACCCTCTAGCTAACCTAACTGATGCCTATACAGAAGCTGTTAAGCTTAGCAGAGATCTGAGACAACATGTGACTGGACCGTTGCCTTCTTTAGGACCAGTTGCACATCCCAATCAGGTTCAGGCAGTAAATTAGACGCTTACCAATCATACTCCAATCATGAATCCAGTACCTCAATTACCTTTGGTGCCACATCCTGGTCTCCCCATGAGCCAGGTTTCTCCTATGATGAATTTTCCCCAGCAGCAGGTTAACCAACCCATGTATCAGCCACAGCCAAATAGTATCCCTGCCTATTTGCAGAACTCTAAAGTGTTGCATCAGTCTATGGGATCTGCTACAATGCCTGTCCCTCCTTAGAGTAACCCAAGCCGGCTCCCTTATGTAGATCCAAATAAAGAAAGGATTGATGAAATGGCTGAGCAGATAAAGAAGTTGAACCTAGAGGTGACCTACTTAAGGAATCAAAACATCCAATTACAAACTACTCAGAAGAATATACAATCCAATCAGAATAGGGAATTTCCACAAGGACAGAATTTTGATAGAGGACAGCGTAATGAAAGAGGATTCCACAATGACAGAGGATATAATCAGGATAGGGGTGACAACAGTGACAGAGGCTACAATAATGATAGGAGACAAAATTTTGATAGAGGACAAGATAGTGGATCAAGATTTGATAAGAGGCAATCACAGGGACAAAACAAAACGTGGAATACGGGACCTAATAATGGAGGAGTTCCTACTCCCTTGGATCAACCTGTCAACCAATCTACAAACCAGCCAGTCAGTCAAGACAAGCCTCCCAGTGGTGTATATTTGGCTGAGGCTGCCCTGTCAGGATGGTGTAGGCTCCATAAGACAAGCCAACATTCAGAATTAGAATGTCTAGAGTTCCAAACCACAGCTTCCATTTTCCAGTATGAGGTGGAAAATAATGCAAATGGGCAGGAGATTGTTCCCTCAAGCCCTTATGATTCTCCTGTGCTAGTATTAAATCAGGCTCCCTTCCCAGCAAGTAAGAAAAATGTACCAGAAGAAGAATCTAGTTCTCAGGAGGAGAAAACAGATCAAATCTGCAATGGCGACGAGGTGGATCAGTTATTCAATGAAGAAACGATGAATGATAATGGACCCCTCGATTAGGAAGAAGCCTATGTTGAAGAGGTATAGATGTTCCAGAGGCAAGGTCTGAGAGATATGCCTCATAGGTGCCCACAGGCTGGGGGACCCTTTACCACCTCTGTTCCTCCTAACAATTTCAGCACCCCTCCAGATCCCAATGCTAGTAATAATCCATCCTATCCACATGTTTCCAAACAATACCTTTCAAAGGAAATATAAGCTCAAATTGACCCACAGAAGGAGAAGGCTGTTCAAGCAGGCAAAGACAAAGTGGAGGAACCTTCTAGGGAAGTCCTTACTAATATGAGCGAGGAGCAGATGGCTTTGTATGTTGCTGAGGAGTTCAAGAAATTGAAGGTAAATCTTTCAGCATTTGAGTTATTAAGGTTCCCTCCCATTAGGAAGGCAGTTTTAGGTACTTATGATGCACATCCAATGCCTTTGGGTAAACCTTCTAGTGAGGATATCAGCAAGACGTCTGGTTCTCAGCTTGTGAAAACACAAGATCAGGCCCACAGTCAAACTAACTTCCCCCCTGGAGATAAAGGAAAAGAAAAGGACAAGACTCAAGTGGCTCAAGTAGATACTCAACCAACTTTGTTCCAAGGGAAGACAAAGACTCCACCATTTCTGATTTCTGTGCACATATTTGGTAAGAATCTACATAATTGTTTACTAGATTCTGGTGCTTCCACCAATGTGATGCCATTTGGAGTATGTAGAGCTCTAAGGATTACACCTGTTGACTCTCAGAAGAAAGTAACTCAATTGGATAGAACTGAAGTAAATGTGGTGGGAGAATTAAACATGATTCACATGCAGATAGCTTCGGACCCAAGGATTCAACAGGTTATCAATATTCAAGTAGCTGATATCCCGGATGCATATGGTTTGATTCTAGGAAGAGATTTTACTAAGACTTTGAATGGTTATGTGTCTACTGATCACTCTCACATGTGGCTTCCCTAGAAAGGAGTGCCTAATCAGATCAGAATTGAGAGAGAGCCAAGAATGAAATACATGATTACAGAATACCAAAAGACTTCAACAGAAGTTGGCATGGGAAATTATATGTTGTCGACACAGTATGAAGAATCAGACTCAGAGGAGGTATTGATGCTACACATGATGCCTATCGATGTAGAAACAGGATCCAGCCATGTTGCTGTTCTGAAAAAATCAGTGGAGGAAGAAGAGGAAACTGAAGATAATCAGATCAGCCTATTAGACAGTTTTCAGGAATTCATCAAGCAGTGTGTTGAAAATCAAATTCACCTAGGTAGAAGGACAAGCTTTGGAGAATTACTCTTACCTAATTGGTGTAGAATTCATAACGCTTCCCATTCAGAGTTGGAGTGTTGTTTATGCCAAACAATAGTAGAACAAGTGCAGAAATGCATGAATCTAACTGTGGCAGTTAAAACAGATATACAAAACCCTCAGGAAGACTATCAAGAAAAGAAGTTTGTTTCGTCTGAAAAACCTTCCAGCAATATTAAGCCCAAGGATGTGATGAAGAAGATTACAGCTGCTGAGTGTTGGACACTTAGATTTGATGGATCCAAGTCCAAGCATGGAGCTGGGGCAGGGTTTGAACTGATCAGTCTAAAAGGTAATAATTTCTTTGCAGCCCATAGAATTCAATTTCACTGTACTAACAATGTAGCAGAATATGAGGTGGTAATTCATGAACTTCTTATGGCACTTAAGAAAAATGTTAAGATTCTGCAAGTTTTTGGTGATTCTGAGTTAGTAATTAAGCAAGTAAGGAGACAATATTCTTGCCACGATAGAAGAATGACTAATTATAGGCATAGAGTGTGGGACCTCATTAAAGGATTTGATGCCTTCAATATTCAACTAATACCACAGCAGAAGAATCAAACTGCTGATTCCCTGGCTCAGGCAGGAAGCACCCTGCAACCTTTATCTTTGTCAGGTTTGAAGAAGTTCACTGTGGAATTGACTCTTGTGCCATCAGTCCCAGACAATGTTACTAACTTTCAGGTGTTTGAGGATGATAAACAAATTCTAGATTTTATCACAAATACAGACGTCTTTGCTTTCCAAATCATCGATGAAATAGAGCTTCAGGAAGCAGAACTGGATTTAGGAGTGATGAATCTAAAATCAAATACTATTCCAAGGGGAATGGTGCAGTTGGAATGAATTTTTGATATGGATAAGATCAAGGATCAGGAACAAGAATCAAGGAAGGAGTCTATCAATGGACAATGTGATACTTACAATATGGGAACTGAAGATAACACCAAGAACATTTTTATTGGAAAAGTATGCACTCCAGAAGAAAGACAAGGAATAATTGCAGCATTGCGTAGCTTTCTTGATATAGTAGCATGGAGTTATGAGGACTTGAAAACTTATGATACATCAATCATAACTCATACTATCCCTCTGAATCCAGGTGCCAGGCCATTTAGGCAAAGGCAGAGACCAATTAATGCATTATTGGAACCAGTCATACAGAAAGAAGTTCAGAAATTACTATCTGCCAGAATCATATTTCCCGTCAGACATTCAACATGGGTAGCAAACCTGGTTCCAGTTAGGAAAAAGAATGGTGAAATTAGACTCTATGTTGATTTCAAAAACTTGAAAAGATCATGAGAAAAGGATAACTATCCAGTCCCTTCACTGGATGAAGTACTTCAAGTGGTTAATGGATATCAGATGATGTCTTTTCTGGATGGTTATTCAAGGTACAATCAAGTAATGGTTCAATACAAGGACAGGCACAAGACTGCCTTCACAACTAAATGGGGTACCTTTGCCTACAAGAGGATGCCTTTTGGACTCATTAATGCAGGGGCCACATTTCAAAGGGCTATGGATATTGCTTTTAAAGATATCATAGGCAAATGCATCATTATTTACATGGACGACCTGACTGTTTTTTCAAAAATTAGAGGGGATCACATCTCAGATTTGCACAAAGTGTTTCAAAGGTGCAGAGAATTTGGCATATCCTTGAATCCTAAAAAGTGTATTTTCGGAGTAACAGAGGGAAAACTGCTAGGACATGTGATATCGGAGAAGGGAATTGCTATTGATCCAGAAAGAGTGGAGACCATCCTGAAGATTCAGCCACCCGCTAGCAAAAAGGAAATGAAATCTTTCTTTGGCAAGATCAACTTCGTCAGAAAATTCATTACTGGATTTGCTGAAATTGTTAAGTCACTGAATGCAATGTTGAAGCAGGATGCTAAGATCGAATGGACTACAGAAGCAAAGGAAGCGTTTGCAGAAATCAAAAGAGCCATTGTGGATGCTCCGGTATTGGTAAGTCCTAACTACAACAATCCTTTTCACATCTATTCATTTGCTTCAGACCATTCATGTGCAGGAATGCTAACTCAAAATTCTGATGAGGGAAATGAGCATCCCATTGCCTTTATGAGTGCACCATTAAAAGATGTTGAGTTGAGATACCCAAGTGTAGAAAAATAGGCATATGCTTTGGTTAGAGCAGTGAAAAAATTCAGACATTATATCCTCAGGAATAAGGTTTATGTAGTTGTCCCAGACCCTGCAGTCAAGTTACTTCTGATGCAAAATGAGCTAGGAGAGCGTAGAGCTAAGTGGGTGACAATGCTACAAGAGTACGATATTGAGATCCAGCCCATGAAGTTGGTAAGAGGACAGGGACTTACTCAGACTATGGCAGAAATAGGTCCTAAACTGACTGTCCAGAATTATAATATTGAGGAGGTTTCCCCAGATGGCTGGTATGATGACATAGTTTATTATTTGCTGAACCAACGATCTCCAGGTCATCTTAATGCTGTTCAGAGGAGAGCCCTACGATTGAAGAGTGACAGTTTCATGCTAAAGGGAGCTGTTCTGTACAAGAAAAATCATGAGGGCATTTATCTAAGATGCCTCAGAAAATAGGAAGCTGAGAGGGTGATAAATGAATTTCACGAAAAGTATGGCACTGGCCATGGCTCTGCAATTGCTACAGCAAATCAGATTTTGAGGGCAGGGTACTATTGGCCCACACTGTTCAAAGATGTTCACCATCATGTCAGGACCTATCACACCTGCCAGACCGTGGCAACAAAGGAGAGGTATGCAGCACTTCCACTCCAACCAATCACTGAGGTAAGACCTTTTGCTTAGTGGGGTATGGACTTCATAGGTCCCATTAACCCACCATCTTCTGTAGGACACAGGTACATTCTCACTATTACTAATTATTTCACAAGATGGACTGAGGCTTTTGCTTGTAGACAATGTACATCTGAGGTAGTGATTTATTTCTTAGAATCTGCTATTCTTAATCGATTTGGATGCCCTATTGCTGTTGTCTGTGATAATGGTCTCGCTTTTGCATCTTTAAGATTTTCAAATTGGGCTTTTGATCATGGCATTATTGTGAAATTTGCGTCAATTACTATCCCCAGGGTAATGGCTTAGCAGAGTCCTCCAATAAGAACTTATTGACTGTCATCCGTAAGCTGTTAGAAAGGAACCCAAAAGACTAGCATACCCAGCTTCGATTTTCCCTCTGGGCAGATCGTACAAGGCTTAAGTCGTCCATTGGAACATCTCCTTATCACTTAGTATATGGTCAAGAGCCAGTATTCCCTATTCAACTCAAGATCCCAACTTTACAGTTTATAAATGAGTTTTATGATGAGGGGGATAGAAGGGAGGCTAGGCTAACAAAACTATTACACCATGAAGAGAAACGAGATAATGCCCTTGAGAATTTTGCCAAACATCAGGGGGTAGTCAAGAGGTGGTTTGACAGGAGGGCTAAGATTAAAGCTTTTAGGATTTCTGACCTTGTCCTATATTGGGATAAGCCTCATGATTGAAAAGGGGACCATGGGAAATTTGACAAACTGTGGCTTGGTCCATTTCAAATTACTGAAATATGTGGAGATAATGCCTTCCATCTGAAGACTCTCAGGGGAGAAGATATTCCACTGCCCGTCAATGGGCAGTATTTGAAGCATTATTTCCAGTCCTGAGCTGTTTTCAGCTCCCTGCTTTGTATATAGTTAGTTTAGGTTGCTTTTTTGCTTTTTCGCTTTGGTTAGAATAGGTTTCCTTTCGGTTTGTTTGTTTTGTTTCGGTTAGAGTAGGTTTGCTTTGGTTTGTTTGTTTTGGTTTGTGTTTCTCTTGCTCTCGGTTCCTTCTCCTTTTGGGGATCCCTGGTTGCATGTGTATGACAGTGGTGACAAAGTAGGTCTGATGTTCTTGGTATTTCTTTTACAAACTCTAATCATCCTTTTAGGGCATTATGGTATGAATTCCCTGCCCAATGTCACTTCTCCTTGTGCTGAGGCAAAGGGTTTTCTAGTCAGTTTGAACAAGAATACATTAGGGTCTCATATTTTAAATTAAAGATACCTGAAGTTGCATAAGGTCCTTATGAAGTTTGATCAAGTGAAAAATCCTTTCTTCTACTCTAGTGCCACTATGGTTCTCATCCCTAAGTGTGAACTTCATTATTCACAGGTTGAAGTGAAAGCAGTGAAAAGATAAGCAGTATACAAAAAAAAAGAGAAAAATACATATTGAAAATTAAAAAGGGTTTGAATTCAACTTATCAGGGGGATCTAGATATCTCTATCGGGGCTATAGACGCCTGTCTGGCAGTAGAGCTATGTTCAGGAGAATCACAGCGATAACCTCATCGGGGCTATGGATGCCTGACTGGCAGCGAGGCTCTATCCAGGTTACTTTTAGAGTATGAATCTTTACGAAGCTTGTTCATACCAAGTTTGGTTCTTGTTGCACCTAAGGGAGGGTAATGAATGCATATGCACACACTTTGACCCTGGTGTAGGAAAATTTGAATGACTAGGGGCTTCTTTGTTTTAACATGAAGGTGGTGGTAGGATATGTGAGTTGAAACCATAAGTTATGGGTTCTTGATTTCAGTTTGTCATCGAAATGCTCAGGAGCATTTCCCCAGCAGAGTCGCCATTTGTTGTGCAGTTTTGCACACACGCCCCACTTGGAGTAGGGACCCTCTTTTAATGAGGTTTTGGACCTTTGGTTTTGTGAGATTTATCCTTTCGAGGTCTTGAAATGTTGGTCTTGTTGGCTTTGGTCTTTCCTTGAGGCTTGGATTCTGTAAAATTGGCTTTTAGTCAAAATCTAGGTTTTTAGCTGAGTCTGGGATTTTCCAGCTCCGACGGATTTTCCCGGGCTCTGGTTCGTTGTCCGTTTATTGCTGAATTCTTCGAATCTGGGTTTCTGCTTGACTCCAGGATTTTCCTGTTCTGGCAGATTTTTCTGGGACTACGTCAAAATCCCAAACTTCATTAAAATCCCAGTTTCTGCTGTATCCGTGGAGTTCGCGTTTGTCCGGATTTTCCATGTATCTTGGTTTTTCTGAAATTCCGTCCTAGGCTCGGGTTTCTGGATTTCTCAGACATGTCTTATTGCTCATTAATGCTCGGAGTACCTTTTCTTAGACGTGAATATGGAGAGATTTAATACCTTTTAGGCATCACTTTGATTTCATTATTCGCTTATTTTCTGCCTTGGCGTCTGAGTGCATTCCTTGTTCGAGCTTTGATCATTGATTCTGAGCTACTTGCATGGGGATTGGTTGGGCGCTGATTAAGGTTTTCATTGCTAGGGCATATTCGCTTGGCAGTCACTTCTTCGAGTTCGAGTTTCGTCTGGACTAATCCATGGTAAGTTGTCATTGGCCCTTCCATTTGTTTACGCGATGATTGAGTTTTTCTAAGTTGATTGATGGTCATTTCGGGTTGGCTTATGCTTGGTTACGATTTTGCATTTATTGAATTAGGGTTTGACCCATTTTTCGTGAATCTCCATCACCCGCAATATGCACTGCTTTGTTTTCCCAATAAGTGTCGGATGGGTCAGTGTTGATGGGGGTTCAGGGTAGGATTTTTTTTTCTAGCTGCCTATTCATCATATTTGGCGAGATTAGGGTTTTGGGTGTTTTGCTCGAAACTGCTAAGAATGATTAAACCGTCATGATTTTTATATCTTGCGCCAAGCTTAAACTAGCCCCTGCCTTGTGAGGACTTGGAGTGCTTTAGATTTATTTTCATAGATAGTATTTTAAACCTCAAGCTTACCCTGGTTTTCATGGCGGGGGGTTTATTCACCAAAATTAGGGCATCATTATCTCGCCCTGAGGATTAGTCATTTGAGGGCTTTTGGAATTCGAATTGGTGTGCATTTGAGGTTTTGCTTATTGGTGTCAATTTTAAGACCATTCGAATCCCAATTAGCAAGGTTGTACATGATCATTCAGTCGATGGCTCACGTGTTGGCATTCGTCGGATTTCCGAGGTGTCTGCAGAATTCCTGTGCACCAGGATTTTCCCGGTTTCGGCCAATTTCGTGGGGTATAGTGAATTCTGGAATATTTGAACTGGCCGCGAAAATCCTTCCTGTCCGGACTTTTCTGATTTTCCTATCTGGTTTTATTTCTTTCAATTTCCCGAAGATAGGATTAATGGAGTAAATGCTAAATGCTGATTTCTTGGTGCTAATGAATGAATTCCATGATAATCTCATAATATTTTGTTCGTGCTAATGATTTATTTGGCACATGGTGTCTGGGAAACAGGAATCCGTCTGGGTCGGATTTCTCCGAATTCCGCCCCGACTGGATTTTCCCGGTTTACCTTGTTTTCCCGGATTGCTTTATTTTTTTGGATTTTCAAGGATTGATGATTTGTGATGGATTTCCATGGCTTTATATTATTTTGTGCTAACCTTTGGATTGGAATATGCATGATAATTCGATACTCATGACATTCTTTTGTGAGTGCAGGCTGAATCAAGCAAGGCTGCAGCAGGGAAATCTAAGGGTGACACGGAGGGGTCCTCTATTTCAGAGGCAGAAAGATTAAGATTGGACACTAAAAGTCAACTCCCTGAAAGCAAGATATCTTTGGTGTGGTCTAAGGTCTCGGACACCAATGTTGGAGCATGGCGATATGAGGAGTTGAAAGAGAGAACAACACAGAAGGATCTGTCAGTCTTGAGACAGGGAATGATGGAGTCTGGACTAGTTCATGTGGCAGGGTTCCCTCCTGCAATTCAATGCTATGAATTAATACTAGAGTGTGCCCGACAATATGAATTTGACACACAGAGGTTTGTCAGCACCGAAGGGAGAGTCTTGGCGAATTTCAATCTTGTTTCCATTGCTCAAGCTTTCAACATGCCAGATTTGCCTTCTGTGTGTGCCTTAAACATGGACTTGGCCAAAACATATTATGAAAATGAGCCAACCAAAGCTCAGCAGATGAGTAATTCTTGGTTGGAAAAGCTAAAGTCACACTACTCCAAATTTCCCAAGCAATTGCATAGGGTTAGATTCAGATCAGATATTTATGATGCAATCACATTTTTGAGCAGAGTGGCAGGTTTGAAGACTGCTGGAGTGTTAGAGAGTTGGATGGTCCATGTGATCAACAGGATTGAGCAAGGTACCAACTATCATTGGGAAGGACTTGTTAGTGCTGTGATTGATAAACAACTGAGGAACATCCTAGAAACGAAGAAGTTCACCATGTCTTCCTATGTGGTGTATGTGTTAGCTAGATTCTACCCATACAGGGGTTTGAATCCATCGGGGACATTTGGATAGGACATAGTCTATGAGATATACCCAGAATTACACCTAGGACACTGGGATTACCGAAGAGCCAATGATGCATTCACAATGCATATCACTAGGATGCTTCAAAATGCAGAGCATGTGAGATTGTAAAATGGAGTGAAGGAATTGATAAAGAGATATGGAGCCTGGTTCATTCAGTTTCCCACCTTCTCTTACATCAGAATTGACGGATGCCCGACTGCTCCATAAAGGTTACCTAGGTACCCTACTGATCATATCGTGCTATTAGAAATTGTTAGACAGATATGTGAATTTGATGCAATTTTCAAAAGGGAGAAGCATAAAACAGGTTTTGGTGGGGATTTCCCTCTTGGAATTGGCGTAGCGGAGGTGTGCCCTTCCATTCAATCAACACATGCAACACGTGATGAGTTGGCAGCTCATGGTTTCTCCTTCCACTCCAAAAGGACAAATTTTGATATCACCGGGGAAGCATAGAAGAAGGCTACCAAAGAGTACCGTCATAAGGATGACCTAGAAGACTATTGGGCCAATATCAAAGATGATTTTGAGGAAAGGAAGAAAAGGTACTCTAGGCTTCCTATCGATGTGATTAGGCAATACAATATTAAGTTAATCCCTGACCAGCTAGAGGACAATGGAAACCTGGTGCAAGATCATGTCTATGAGTCTATTAAGGACAAATCAATTGGAGAAATAAACTGGAACAATGATGAGGTAACTGAGTTGGAGGACCTAATGGCTCCTATTATGAGATTTACTACTTCATGGCTAAAACATAAGGTTTGGGAGTTGGAGAGTGAGAAGGTACCCTGTACCTTTAATTTGATGGGAAATCTCAATCCTATGTCTACTTCAGAAGAATCCGGGGAAGATGACCCCAAAGGGAAAACTAAAAGGAGCTCACCCTTCAAAATAAAAATCAGAGGCCCTAAAGAAGGTGAGCCAGAACAAAAAAGAAAGCCAAAAGGGAAGAAAAGAAGTAGAGCTTTGAAAATAGGCAAGTCTTCTGAAGAAGAGGAAGTTGAAAAGCCAGAAGAAGAGGATGCTCCTCCACTACCAAAGAAGACAAGAACAGCTAGGGTTTCAAAGAGGAACGGTCAGGATACCTCTAAGGATGAGCCTTCGATTGTTGATGTGGAGAGTTCAGGGGAAAATACAAAGGTTTATTCAAGGAAATCAAGGACTTCATCCCCTAAGGAAACTGTGCAAAAGGTGGATCCTCTTCCAAAGTCACCAGTTGTGGAGCAACCTAGGGCTACTTCCCCTTTGCCAAACGTGCCTGAGCAAGAGATTCTTGAGGAACATGAAACTAGTGGAGAGGCAAAACCTTTCAAGGAAGGAGAGCTTTTTGGTGAGGCTGCTGAGCTTGAGGTTGAGGAGGTAGAAAAGCACCCTTCCCCACTAGTCCAATATGAGGATTCTCCGGAGAATAGCAAAGGCAACGAATCA
This sequence comes from Sequoia sempervirens, assembly GCA_007258455.2. NCBI lineage: Eukaryota > Viridiplantae > Streptophyta > Pinopsida > Cupressales > Cupressaceae > Sequoia > Sequoia sempervirens. The sequence continues at coordinate 179,695 of VDFB02375756.1, read as the reverse complement.
CCTGAAAAGGAGAATGTCCCCGTTAGAACCCCATCACCGGTGCAGGAGGAGGAGATTGAAAAATATGATCAAGGTGAGCAGCTCCCTAAAAAGGAAGAAGATAAAATAATAGAACAACATGAAGAGGCAAAAACAGAGGAAATCCGGGTGGAACCTGTTGTCCCGGATTGGCTTGAAAAGGAGATTACAAAAAAGAAACAAGTCGTTGTTGAGGACACTCCTTTGGATTGGGATGAGATGCTGTCTAAGATTGGTAAAGGTAAGAAGAAGAAGAAGGTGGCTAAAGTAGTTTCAAAGATAGAGAGGGATGAAGTAAACAACAGAGTTATCCACATTGCTACCCCTGCTACGGACAAGACTAAAGAAGATGTCACTGGTAAGGATTGTAGTGTGCAGACTTTTAACCTTGGACCAGCATCTGTGGAATAGGATATTGAAGAGTATGAAGGGTCCAGTGTTGTGATAATTGGCAGATTAAGGAAAGAGACTGAGACCAAGCATGAACTGAGAAAGGAAAATGAGAGACTTAAGAAGTGCTTGGAAGAGGTGATGAAACCTCTGCAATCTCTTCACCCATCTTCCTCTGCTACTCCTAGTTTCCTGCCCAAGGAAACTATTTCCGAGATTGAGAGGATGAAAGCCTCTGCTCAAACTACAACAGATTGGTTAAAGGATGTGCAAACGAAAGGAGATAATGCAATCAAGGATATCCTCTCAGTTGGGAAAGATGCAGTCAGGGCCAAGGAACTGTTGGAATATCTGCTATCCCAGGATAAGGAAGATATTGATCTTCTGTTGCAGAAATCCAAGGTGATATGGAATATGGCAAAGATTAGTTGGCCACAGATGGGATTCTTCCTTCCTCTAGACTTAGTGAACCTTGGGAATGGTTTGAGGCTTTGCAGATTCGTCAGAAGGCCATGAGGAAGATTCAGAAGCGAAAGAAGTTGATAGATGGCGACCTGACTGGAGTGTATGAGGGATGTATTGCATTTTTTGAGGTTATGACTAGTAGGAGGAAAATTGCTCCTAAATACCTGAGCCTGGAACAACTAAGGGAATGGTGGCATGAGGTCTATGCCCTGGATTCTGAGAATGTCATAACAGGGCACCGATTGGGTGATGTAGCAACTTATTTAGCGGTGATGGATAAGTATCAATCTCATAGGGATGATTGGAATAAGACTGTTAAGCAGTCAAAGTAGGAGATTGGTTCCATTGAATGCAGGCTTATGATCTTGCCCTTGCCACCTGTCACCGAGCTAGATAAAGTGTTTTTGGGGATTCAAGGATCATTGGCCCAGAGTAAGGATAAGGGAGGTGGTAGTTAATGCCATTTTGAGATTTGTGCTTCCCTATTATTATAGGGAATGTATTGATCTGGTTACATTGGGGAATGTGTCTAGGCTGACCTTGATGATGTATCAGCATTTAATGTATGCCTAATTTTGAAATTCCTAAGGCCGACTTGTTTTGGCTGTTTTATTTTGTAAATGTTTGGCTGGGCCGACATGTTTTAAGAATTTTCTATAAAGGGCATTCTTGCCTCATTGTAAGGGTGAGCTAGAAAATAACAGAGACAAGTTAGACCAAAGAGCTAGAGCATTTTTTAGTAGAAGTAGTAGTCAATTTCTTGAAGCAAATATTGTAACAGAACAGTGGAATTGTTGCAGCATTTTGATGATCTAATACAATTGAAGACATTGTGGTTTTCCTAGTGATATCTCTTGTGTTAGTTTATCTTGCATGGTTCATGTTGTTTCATCTTTCAAATTGCTTAAAGATTTATGATTTAGTGTTTTAGAGTTGGATTAGTTTGGTGAGTGATGTACATGATTTCATATTTGGAATGTTTGTAGCAATCTCTGGTCTATACTCCCAGTAATTGTCTGATTGTAGTAGGCTGGTGAAGTCAACCTGGATCATACATTTATATGTGCTTAGTTCGATTGTGGATGAATATCTATGATTTGAAAATCTATATACCTTAGAAGATTGCACCATTGTTGTGATATTGCATTGAGGGTTGATCAAGAATTGGTTACTTGAGATTGGTCCATTCCAGATATCTGTCATTTGCATTGTTCATTCTAGGAATAGTTTAGATCTTATCATATCTTCGCACCCTTATTTTTTTCTATTTCTTTATTATCTTGTTAGATTTATGATTTGAGATCATCATATTGCATAGTCTGATAAATTGGAAAGATACAGTTTGCTTGTAGTAAGGTCCGATTGTGATTACCAACATTTCACATATTATCTGAGTTGTTTATGCATTGTCATGACCTGACACCCGAGAGACCTTGGGGTGATTTTTAGTAATTTATTGTTGAAGATTACATTTCAAGAGAGATAGGATATTGTATTCTGTCTGAGTTGTTGCTTCGCAAAAAACACCATCAACACATCTTTCCCATCATCTTAGGGCCATACCAGCATCCTGCTGTCATCATTTTTCCTAGAACGATAATGTTTTACTATGGCTTGATTATTGTGCATTTATCTCAGTAAGTTGCATCAATATTGGGGGTAAGAACGTTGACATACTGGGGGCAATCAACTTTTAGGTTCTACCGAAACAACTAGACAATGACATCAAAACCAATCTCGTGAACAAAACAATCAAATCATATACCTATACAATCATTGATCCATCTTGTAATGCCCTCCGTTGTGACCTTTCTAGTTTTTGTGTAAGTGTTTAATTGCGTTATTGTTGTTTTGTGTGTGATTAGTGTTAACATAATATTTGATGGAATTTGTACTCAATTAATTAAAATAGCATTGAGTAAATAAAACTAGAAATTAAGATGAAAATTAAATAAATTAGTTTTATAAAATAATAAGTAAAGAGTTATTAATAAATAAATAAATTAATTGTTTTGTAAAAGTATTCTTTAATGATATTCGATAATAATTAATAATTCATTAGTTGTTCAAAGATCATTATTATAATCAGGAATTTAAATAGATAGGAAGCTGAAGTGTTTTAATGCAAGGAAAGCATTTGGAAAAGGGAAGGTGAATAGTTTATTGATAACTAAATAAATAATAATAAAGCCTCATTTTTGGGGGGGTAAAAAGCAAGAGAAGCTGGAAAAAAAATGGTATATGCTTTATCTTCCTTTGTCTCATCAGCTTCCAGATCAAAAAAAAAAATGGGAAGAAGAAGTGCGGATCGATGCCAAGTTAGTAGACTGGGGAGAATCATGGTAGCATTAAAGAAGTTATGTAAATCCCTTTGTAGGATGGGTGCTTCTTCGCTCGAAAGTTGGAGGTTGAAAGAAGTTGTGGTTGCATCGGTGGAGAGCTCTTAGCATCAAAGCTCTGGTTTAGAAAAACAATTTGTACCAGGTTTCTTTATTCTTCTGAATTTTTATCTCTATGTTTTTAAAAGAAAATGAATTCATGTTGCATGTTATTGCTTGAAAGTTTCTTAATCCTATAAAGGATATGCATCTTCTTCTTGCAGCTTTTTCCTGTGTTGTCCTTTAGTAGCAATCCGCAATTCATTTCATTTTGAATGCTTGCTGCATATGCTTAATCTAATTTAGATATTTATAGTTTTCTTGAATTGAATTCCTTGCTATATTTCAAGGCGTTGTCTCTTCTAGTGGTTTGTGTCGAATCTCCTCATTCAAATAATTGTTGTAAAGCGACACTCCTTTGGGGCCTCTTATGTTTCTGCAGTATTTTTTTTTGTAAAGAGCAATTAACTTTGTTAATTCCTGCTTTATAGGTCTTCCAAACCTCTTCCCATAGACATCTCTCTCTGTTTTCATTTTTGACCTGTTTCAGCTGCAGAGGAAGTTGAAATTATAAATAATCTCTCTGAATACATTGTCAACCTGTCACAACGACTCACTTGAACATGGTAGGGTGTATAGATTTAAATAAACTCACTGATTTTATTATCAAATCCCAAATGTTATCCGCAAAACTAAAGGAAAATGGCTTCTCACGTTTTTTGCAACCGTAACCATCTCCAACTTGGAGGAAGCTTGGTTCGTGTGTCTTCTCTGATGCCGTCAATGAGCAAATTGTTCAAGTGAAGAAATTGAGGACCAATGAGTAGATTATTTAATTCTCTTGGTATGCGCAATGTTTCAAGCCTTTTCCAATCACCTCCGTTTAGTCGAAGTGAGAGAAATTGATGTTATTGGATACAGTGTTTAGTTGAGCTCCTTCGCATAGTCTGGTAATCTAAATTTATATAATCTCCCTGAACCATTGGCAACCCGTATAGCTGCAACTCTTAGACTTGCATGGGTGTAGTAAATTAAATATTTTTCTCTGACTTCTTTTGTCATCTGTCTCAGTCGCATACCTGAACATAATAGGAAGTTTAAAGGTTTAATTAATCTCTCTAATTTTAGTGTCAACCTGTCTCAGTTTTTGTTCAAATTAAGTATAAGAATGTGGATCCAAAATTAGAAGAACTTTTCATTAAGTAAATTAGAAATTACTCTCCTTGGTTAAACCAGAGACTCTTCCATAGTTGTTGCATTATCATAAGTTAGTCTCCTTGGTGGTATATGAATAGGTATGTAAATATACCTTCTTTATAGAGATAAAATATAGAAGCAAGGTATTTAGTGAAATATTTGTATAATGAAGTTATGGCTCTTGTAGGATGAGTTTTTTTTAAAAACACTTAACTACATTAGTTATATTTTAGAATGTATAAACATATATTATTATGATTTGTTATGCTTTTTAGGAAGGACAATTTGGTTGAACTTGTTGCTTTCGTTTAGTTTCTCTTAGAATAACAAAAAAAAATGAATATGAATTAATGAAGACATTTATATTGAGTTCATAGTACTCCCTTATAATGGAGTTGTAGAATTAAGGGAATAATAATTCAATTTAGGAGTTTTAAATTAAATGATTGCGAACTCAAGTAGGTGCTATATATATATGAATGCTTGTTTCTTAAGTTATGAGAAATGTTTAGTGTGTTCTAGAATTTAAATAAGGAAGTAGTTAATGGATTTTAAAATTAGTTAGGAATAAAAGAGAATTGATTTTTATTATACGTAGTAAAGGAAGAATTTATTTAATAAATAAAATAGAGCAGAAATGTATAGATTGTTGAAATCCTTATAATTCTAATTGTTGAGTATCATATTTGTACTGAACTCTTAAATAATACATTTGTGTATCTTTTACCATATGTTCTTTCAGAATATTATTAATCATTGTATCTAAGTTAGAATGGAAAGGTAGGTTAAAGATTTTAACTGGAGATTTATTTAAATGAAAAATTTAAAATATGGAGTATATATATTGACCTTTTCTTATATGTTCTCTTATTGGGTGATTTAATTTTTATAGTACTAAATTCGTGATATCTTTTAATTCTTTTATATTTCTTTTAGTTTAAGAATTAAATAAATATTATCTTAATATCTAACTCCTTGCATCTTATAGAAATTTAGTAGGAACAATGATTCTCTTATTTGTATATTCTAATTAAGTAATTGTTGAGTATCGTGTCATGGGTGTTTGTATTGAACTTTTATGGAATTGTGTATCCTTGGCTATGGTTAAGTATTATAGTAAACTCTATTTGACTTTATTATGGTAGTTTTATAAACTTGAATCAATGAAATAAATTATTCCCTGAATTGAGTGTTATTATGAAAATGAGTTTTAAAATTGTTCCTTGAATTAAGTTTCATTCTTAATTATTTCTTTTGGATTGTTAGTAAGTCTTTGTGACAATCTGAGTTTCTATTAAATGAGGTTCTTATATGGATAGTTATTTAGAACCATGTGATTGTAATTGTTTTGTTATTGAGTAGGTTGGTTTTTATTTGGGAATGTTAATGGATTTTTGTTGTCATTGTCACGTTGCTGATTTTTATGATGGTGATTTACGTATCACTCTAAGGGATTCTTGTGAGGAGAAAATTGAGGTCTCCCGTGGAATACCTAGTTGGTGGCTTTTGGTTTTATTAAGTGATTTCATTAAATTAAAAGTTGATTTTCTTTTGCGTTCCCTATTTGAGGTGACACCATTGTTGATTTGCGGATGGGTCTTGATGAACCTTTCCCTTTTTATGGATTTTCTGATTTACTCGCTTATTTGATGAAATTTTATCCTTGTGTTGGAATTATTGGAGAAATACTCTTGTTGCTTCACTTTACCCTCGTTTGTGGGTTTTCATTCTTTTGGCTTCCAGAGGCTTGAGATGATTGTCAGTTGATGTTCTTTCTCTTATGTGCCCTTGAGGTGGCAAGTGTTTTGGTATCTGGATTTTGAAAAGGGTTGTACGAGAATTGTTGAGACTTTGATTTTGTACTTGTTAGCGAGATGGGTAATGCCTCGCATGCTTTTATGATGTGATTCTTTGTTCAAATTATGATGGTACAACCCTTGGTTTTTATATTGTTGGGTCTCTAGGGAGAGTGGCTCCTCGTGGGGGCCGGCGCCCCGCGTAAGGGGAAGGGCACAGGATAACCCACGAGTGAGTTGGTAATCAAGTGAAAACCTAATAATTAACTTAGGAGGGTTGGGTAGTAATATCATTATAAGATTTAAAATGGATGCCTCGTCTTCATTAGTGCTTTCACAGACTAATGGAAGGCTGAGAAGGCCGTGGTTGGCAAGGTCGTAACCTCATCCTCATGAGAGGTTATCGGCTCCGCATGAGCTACCCTATGGTGCCGGCGCCTCAAGTAGGGGGAAGGGCCAGGATATCCATAGATGGGGGCCGACGCCTTAGTTTGGAGGAAGGGCCAGGATAACCCATGTACGCTATGTGATGACAATCTCCCCTAGTTTCCCATGTGTTTTACTTTATTGTGTTCGTCTGGAAGTAGGTTATGGGAGTTGGTTTAGATTGTTGTTTGAATTGATTTAAATTGATTTATGATTATTGTTTTAATACATCTTTAGTATGTTTTGCGGTCTTGTATGATCTCATTTATATTTGATTTATAATCTTGTATCTTTTATGGTACTGTGTTATGATGTTATTATATTGTTTAATTGCAATTTGGAATTGTATTATGTTTATTAATTTAGTTTAATTTAGAAGTATTTCATGATCATCCTTTGATTACTTGTTTACTGGTCATTGCTTTAATTTATGTGATGGGATTATGATTTTAAGTTAGTATGTTGACTCTTGTAATCCTTGAGTTTTATGATACTCTTGTATGTTGTTGAGTCTTGTGGTTCCCTGTTTGGATGTTCTTGGTTGTGGTCTCTTTCTTGTTAGCTCCTAGCACAGGGGGTGGGTCTTCGGACTCACATGGTCAGGTGGAACGTGCTAAGCACCTCATTGGGTCCCCAGTCAAGGATCGAGAGGTGCGGATTGGTGCGGTTGCAGCGACTCCAGAGTTGTAGTTGTTTTGGGAGCTAGTTTTCATCTATTCATTTGTATCATGATTCTTGTTGCATGGTTTCCATGCATATTGGAAACACTCTTGTATCATTTTACCTCTTGAGGATTGTACTGTAATGTATTGTTAAACTCGGTGTGGATATTGGCCGTGGCAATTGTTATTCAATGTGTTAAGTTAATTATGCATATGTTGTATTTAGGTACTTAGATGGTTTCTTATCAATGATTATCATGTATGTGTTACATTTGTTAATGTTTATCTTGTTATGGATTATATCTTTGGATTTTATTCTTTATTGTTGTTGTGTGGATCTCAGTCACGTAATGACTCCTCGTGTACCCCAAGGGATGTATGTGTTAATGAATCTGTTTAAATGAAATTCATGTCATGTCTTAATGTGTATTACATGTATGTTATGTTATTTAAAAAAAAAAATTACTGTGATTTTTGTTTATTTGTCCTTTGGGGTTCGCATGACGGGGCGTTACACATCTCATAAAAAGTTTTTCAGTTGTGCACCTTATCATGACTCATATATGGATGATCTATAATCTGAATAATGTTTGGAATCACAATATTTCATTTTTGAACAATGGTTGTTTAATTTTTGATATCATCTCTCTAGAGGACACTCAATGATGTCTTGAACTAGAGTGACAAGGAAAGAGAATGATTTTTCTTTGTCTGCTATCTTGAGGATTAATCATTTATCTGTTACAAATATGTCATGAGACGTGATGATTGAAAGATTATCATTGACGACAGTCCCAAATTTGCATCAGAAGGTGGTTAGGCTTTGTCTGTTTATGCAAGAAATGCTCAGGTCGTCTTGGTTGAATTATACCTCGATGCTTGTGTTTACTTTCTATATCAAAAATCATGAAAGTTGTACTCAGGTCATCATTGGTGCTAATTTCCCCTCTGATGCTTGTACATACTTCCAACATTTTAAAAGCGCTCTATGATGATTCTAGAAAATATAACAACAAGCTCAACAAATGGTTTGTTTCATTTAGCTGCATTTCATTATGGATCACTGTACATGTCTACATAGTGGATTTGCATTAGAGTTTTGAAAGGATAATAATAACATCAAATGACTGCCATGTCTCTTTGGACTATTTGTGGAGGATACTCGAACATTTTTTTCATCATTCCTTATCATTATCATATCATTTCATATCCATTATCATTTCATCAACATTCCATTTTCATTTTATCATTTCATATTCATTTCATCAACATTCCATTTGCATTTTATCATTTTATATTCATTTCATCAACATTTCATTTGCATTTCATTTTCATTATCATTTCATTTCATATCCATTCATTTCATATCTTTTATCATTTCATTTCATTATTTTTCCATTTCCCTCTTATCATTATCATTCCATGTGCATAGCATTTCATTATCATTTCATCAACATTCCATTTGCATTTCATTTTTCATTTCATATCCATTATCATTTCATTTCATATCCATTATCATATCATTTCATCAACATTCCATTTGCATTTTATCATTTCATATTCATTTCATCAACATTCCATTTGCATTTTATCATTTCATATTCATTTCATCAACATTTCATTTGCATTTCATTTTCATTATCATTTCATTTCATATCCATTCATTTCATATCTTTTATCATTTCATTTCATTATTTTTCCATTTCCCTCTTATCATTATCATTCCATGTGCATAGCATTTCATTATCATTTCATCAACATTCCATTTTCATTTCATTTTTCATTTCATATCCATTCATTTCATATCCATTATCATTTCATTTCATATCCATTATCATATCATTTCATCAACATTCCATTTGCATTTTATCATTTCATATTCATTTCATCAACATTTCATTTGCATTTCATTTTCATTATGATTTCATTTCATATCCATTCATTTCATATCTTTTATCATTTCATTTCATTATTTTTCCATTTCCCTCTTATCATTATCATTCCATGTGCATAGCATTTCATTATTGAATTTCATCAGCATTCCATTTGCATTTCATTTTTCATTTCATATCCATTATCATTTCATTTCATATCCATTATCATATCATTTCATCAACATTCCATTTGCATTTTATCATTTCATATTCATTTCATCAACATTTCATTTGCATTTCATTTTCATTATCATTTCATTTCATATCGATTCATTTCATATCCATTATCATGTCATTTCATATCCACTATCATGTCATCATCTTTTCATTTGCATATCATTTGCATATCATTTGCATATCATTTCATATCTTTTATCATTTCATTTCATTATTTTTCCATTTCCCTCTTATCATTATCATTCCATGTGCATAGCATTTCATTATCATTTCATATTCATTATCATTCCATCATCATTCCATTTGAATTCCATTTTCATTATCATTTCATTTCATATCCATTATCATATCATTTCATATCCATTATCATTCCATCATCATTCCATTTGCATTTCATTTTAATTCCTCATTATCATTTCATCTCCATTTTCATTATCATTTTCATTTCATATCATTATCCTATCATTATCATTGCATGTGCATAGCATTTCATTATCATTTCGTATTCATTATCATTTCATCAACATTCCATTTGCATTTCATTTTTCATTTCATATCCATTATCATTTCATTTCATTATCATATCATTTCATCAACATTTCATTTGCATTTTATCATTTCATATTCATTTCATCAACATTCCATGTGCATAGCATTTCATTATCATTTCATATTCATTATCATTTCATCAACATTCCATTTGCATTTCATTTCCATTATCATTTCATTTCATATCCATTATCATATCATTTCATATCCATTATCATTCCATCATCATTCCATTTGCATTTCATTTTAATTCATCATTATCATTTCATCTCCACTTTCATTATCATTTTCATTTCATATCATTATCTTGTCGTTATCATTCCATTTCATATCATTTATCATTTCATATTCATTATCATTTCATCAACATTCCATTTTCATTTCATTTTCATTATCATTTCATTTCATATCCATTATCATATCATTTCATATCCATTATCATATCATTTCATATCCATTATCATTCCATCATCATTCCATTTGCATTTCATTTTAATTCATCATTATCATTTCATCTCCACTTTCATTATCATTTTCATTTCATATCATTATCCTGTCATTATCATATCCTTTCATATCCTTTCATATCCATTATCATTCCATCAACATTCCATTTGCATTTTATATTCATTATCATTTCATCAACATTCCATTTGCATTTCATTTTCATTATCATTTCATTTCATATCCATTATCATTCCATCAACATTCCATTTGCATTTTATATTCATTATCATTTCATCAACATTCCATTTGCATTTCATTTTCATTATCATTTCATTTCATATCCATTATCATTTCATTTCATATCCATTATCATATCATTTCATATCCATTATCATTCCATCATCATTCCATTTGCATTTCATTTTAATTCATCATTATCATTTCATCTCCATTTTCATTATCATTTTCATTTCATATCATTATCCTTTCGTTATCATTACCATTTCATTATCATTATCATTTCATCATCTCATCATAATTATCATTTCATTTTTTTCATTATCATTCATTGCGTCATCACTCATTTCTTTCATATATATTATCATTCTCATTCCTTTCATTAACATCTCATTTCATCTCATGTCGTATCTTCTATCATTATCGTTCATTTCATTACCATCTCATTTATCGTTATCATCATTCATTTTATTTTCTTATCATTAACTATCATTTCATTACCTCATCATTTCCTTATCATTATAATCCCATTTATCATTTGATTTATCCATTCATTTTTATTACAAATCATTATATTTCATCACATATCATTTTATCATACATCTCATCACTATTTACTCATCTTAATTTCATATTAGTATTCATATCATTTTACATCATATCATACTTTTTTTTATCATACACATTCATAATGCATATCATGAAAACAATATTCATTTTTCTTACCTGCATTGGAAAATAAAAAAATAAACATTCCATATATACATTTTCATAATCACATCATAAGTCATCCACCTGCATGGCATCATTAGTACACATCATCAATCATCATCATCATAATAAAAACATCATATCAAATCATCTTGCATATCATGTTAGTCATTAACTCATTCAACTGCATACCAAAATCCATAACACATAGAAATAAATGCATATCACATCATCATATCATAAATGCACAAAACATCATCACAAATCATCACTGCTGCATATCATCGCTCATCATCAATAATAAACATATCCAAATGTCCAAAGAGAAATACATAAGATATGATCAAAAATCAATATACATGCTCCAAAAATGGTACACATATGTGAACTATATCTGCTAACTGGTCGATGCCCCTGATGGAGCTGGTCCGGAAGGAGGTGGCCTACCATTGGTGCCTACGTCTGGGTCCCGCCGAGGCCTAGTCACTCCCATGCTCTGTGTGTGTGTCTGTGATCTACTCCTAGTCCTCCTGTGAGATCGGGGAAATGGCTCTCTGTGCTCGAGAGGACACAACTCCTCATACCTGACTCTGTAATACTCGGCCTCCCTCGCCATCTCCATGCCCTCTGCAATGGCATCCCGTAATGATGCACTCTCTATAGTGCCCATGAGCCTCTGAGCGACACCCTCAGCCTCCACTAGCCTCCGTCTAAATGCATCTCTCTCTGCCATCACCTGGGCTAACTATGGGTCTGGGGAAGGCGCCTGTGCCTGTGCTTGTAGCTGTACAATAAAACTCTGTGACTACACCAGCTAACTCTACAACTATCCTTGCTATCCCTGCAATGTCTGCACCTGGCCTGAAGAGTAGCTATCTACCCCTACTGAGATGAGGATCCCATCTGAATCACTGTCTATCACCCAATCCCTGTCCTCGACTGTCGCATGATCTAGACACCCCTCAGAATATGCAGCCTCGACCTCCTCAACACCTGCCCCCATCCCCGCCATCATCTCCATCATCCCCATTGGAACTCTCCTCCTCTCCTCCAACTGCTCCCTGCTCACCACCAGCCACATCCTCCTGTCTCACTACCCCTGGCTGTGGTACTACCAGAATGGGTATTGGCTCATCAGGACTGGTAAATCGTGGAAAGGGATGTGTGTGGTAATATATAGAATACTCATCAAACATACCAGCATCAACAATGTCTCGCCTGTCATCCCATGCCTCTGAAGCTAATGACATGAACTCGGTATATGCTATCTGATAGGAAATACATGGCCCCTATCTGGCCTCATTTCTGCTCTGGGCATAGTGTGCGACCCCCTGTGGCATCCCCTGGGTAAATCCAAATTGTCTCTGCACCCGCAACGCCAGAAACCTCTCAAGAATGAAAGGAGTCCTCCCTATCAGAAACTGAGGAATGCATACAAATGACATCTCTATATCATCTATATCCCATGGCTCACAATCAAGATATGGTCGCCATACCACTACATCCATATCATCTAGAAGTCATCTCCAGTAATCCACCTTGCCGAACTTGGGCTGGGTAAGGAACATAGCATATATATATACATAGGGCCTACTTGGAGGCCTAACTCTGGGGCACACCAGTTTCATCACAACAAGATGCTCACATGCCCAGATCTGCAACGTCACACCACACGACAAACTGGAAGCACCCCTGTACACCACCTAATGCAAATCATGATATAGATGCGCTAACATACAACTTCCCCATGCATATCTCCGTGGCTATAGAAACATCTGCTCCAAAATCCTGCCCCATACCACTGATAATCCCTTTGACCGGTGATCCGGACAAAGGAGACCTCCAATGAACGCATGCAAAACTGCAAGCAAAGCTGGATATCCTCGAAAGTTAGCCCATGGTACCCAGTACCCAGCTATATGTGCATCACCAAACACCCTCCTCAAAGAATCTGTACCCCTGAGCTCCTTGTGATCAAAGAACACAAGGGCGCCAACCATTGGGATACCCAAAATCTTGTATACATCCTCCGGAGTCACAGTCACCTCCCCAGTTGGCATATGAAAGGTGTTGTGCTGTGAATGCCATCGCTCTGCCAGTGCTGTCAACAGTCCTCTGTTGACCCGAATCGGCGGCATAGCCAACAAGGATCCCAAACCACATGTATCTATCAAAGCTATATCAACAGGTGTCAACTCGGGTATCCTATCCCATCCCGCTGAATGCCGCTCTCTAATCTGGAGGTTTTTGAAAACCTCCTATTTTTATTTTTGGCCATCACAAGGATAATTAATGAGAATCATACCAATCATTCAATCTCAATCAATCAAAATCAATTAAACTCATATCTATCAGTGACCTATCTCAAGTGAACTATATCAGTGAACTATATCAGACCCATATCAATGACTTGTATCAGTGCATCATATCCTATCAACAACCCATATCACACAATCAATCCCATCAGGAAAACCAATACACAATCTATCTATCTGGATATCATATCAATCTGCTCTACCACCAATTACTATTTGTTTTCTATCGCAGAAAGCAAATTTATCAACAGTCATATCAATCATTTATCCGACAATTACTCTTTGTTTTCTACTCTGGGAAGCAAAGTTATCAGTTCAATCTACTCTTTGTTTTTGAAACAAAAGTTATCAGACAATTACTCTTTGTTTTCTACTCTAGGAAGCAAAGTTATCAATCAATCATCAGATTATTCTATTATTTCTATCCATATCAGCATGATGACATGACAATTTACCCATCTATTGACTAAGGAAGCAATGTACATCATCATTTTCACTTTCTTATCATCAAATCATACTTTCTACCTATTTTTACCAGAAGCACCACTCTGTGGTCTCTATGCGCTAAAACCCATATGTGCCGTTCTTTTCACGGGATGCGCTAAAACCCATATGCACCGTTCTTTTCATGGGATGCGCTCAAAAAATTCCCCTATGTGCTAAAACTATCAACCTAAGTGCTACTTTAGCTACCGGATGCACAATTTCCTATATGCGCCATTATTTTTGTTCGAAGCGCTTAAACCTAGCTTTCTGCATCTTTCTTATATGCGCCATACTCCTAAATTTCTGAATAACACCCTATACGCGCTATTGTTTTTATCAAATGCGCTACACTAGTTTTACCCTAACTATTTCAAATCTAGCCTGGATGCACTATTGTTTTTACCCTAAGCACCGAAAAAATCATCGAAAGAGCTAAAACGACATTGGTATATATAAAATCTGCGGAAAAATAATGCAGTTTGATTTCAAACATAAAAATTTTCAACATAGGTGGTTAGATCAACTCATCGGTGGTCCGTATGCTGCTGGCCTCTGGTATCGGCGAGATCTCTTGAATCGGTGGTGATGATAAGGAATCTCCATGTCGCAAGATCACTCTCACAGCTATAGTATTCACAAAGTCAAAAAGTGCAAATGACTTGTCTTTTTCAACTTTTTTACCTTTTAAAGGTCAAACAAAGGTAAGTTTGCTACCTTTTGACTTTATTTTCATAATGGGACATTCTTTCCATCATTTGTCAGGAGCTAAATCACTCTCTCCTCCGCAGAATATCATTATCTAATCTCGATTGTTTACCAAAATTTTCGCAATCCATATCCTCATTCGTGATTTACCTCCAGAGGGGGCATCATCAGCATCAGCATCAAAAGCATGTTAGGGGAAAAATATTATTTTTCTTTGAAGCAATGCGTTTCACACATCACTTCAAAGAGGGGCAAAATGTATACATCTAAAAATGGTCATGATTAAGCTTGTTAATTAATTAAATATGAATTATTTAATTAATTCTCCTAAAGTCATCTACATATAAATAAATCTAATAATTTATTTATATTGTTCATTTTCTAATTCTTCTACCTTAATTAAATAAATAATTTTATTTAATTATTGACATTTCCCACATTCCTCTTAATTAAATTAAATAAATACGATTATTTATTTTAATTATCATATCATTCTAAAGTTTGAATATTTGAATATTCAAATAATGGAATATTCTCTTCATCCCATAATCAAATTAAATATTTAATATTTAATTTAATATTTTCCTCTCACTCTAAATTCACTTCTAAAACATAATTAAATACAATTTTTTTAATTATGCGAGTTTCTATATCCGTCTTCACTTGCAAATTAAATAAATTTATTTTATTTAATTCTAACTCATTCTAAACTCATTCTTCGAAACAGCAAATTCCCTTCGGATCTCAATGATGAAAATTGAAGGAAAAGGGAAACCTTCTATCTCCCTCTCCACTTACGAAAATCTTCCACCATCCATTCGAACAAGCTTAATCTGGGTTGTTAAAACATGTTAGCCAATCAAATCCTTTCTAAGACTCTATAAATACTGGTACAAATCCATGCATTGGTTACACACGGATACACACATATACACAACGGACATATACGCTCATACATTCACATCATTTTCAGCATCATAGCGATATTATCATCTTAGCATAGCCTTGCATTTAGCATAGTGTGCATTTTCAAATCTTGTTCTTCAGCTGTTCATTTTTTTGAGCTTGATCTGCTAATCTGAGAGCCATTGGAAACAACAAAACACTGGAGTTAGAGAGAGATAAGACAATTTCGGGGAAGTTGCAGTAATAGTTTTCTTATGCTGTTTTCCTTTTCAGTTTTCTTGATTTAATGTCTTATTGATATGTGTTTGAATTCCTTTATAATTGATCCAATTTTCATACACACACATAGCACACTCTTTGCACCTTCTTACCCATGCATGAGCATCTTTGAATAAGGTAGGCCAGTAGTAGCCTCCTTTCATTATTTTAAGAGTTGTGGCTCTCAGAGAAAAGTATCCGCCAACTGATCCTTGATGGAATTCATGCAATACTCTATCAACCTGATCAGCTTCAATACATCTTAATAGGACACCATGAAAATATCTTCTAAACAATAAACCATTTAAAAGAACATAAGGTATGTATTGCAGTTGATAATACCTTCTCCTGGATCTAGTCAGATCGGGAGGGCACTCACCAGTCAATAAAAAATGCGTCATTTCTATAATCCAACCAGTAGGAGCAGGTATAGTAGTTTGTTGTCCATCTTGGAGTGCTAAAACATAACTTTCATCTTCCTTTACACTGCTGTCGCTGTCCTCAGTAAGCTGTTCGCAGAGACCTCTCCCTCTTATTAGTTTGGTAACCTTTATTTCAAGGTCATACTCCATCAACTTAGTGACCCAACTAGCTCTTCTATCACTCAAATCTTTGTTTAACAAAAAATCTTTCACACTTGGATGAGCAACCATCAATATAATCTTGTTATTGGAAAGCATGTGCCTAAACTTCTTTAAGCTTCTTATGACAACAAGAACATGTCTCTCTACAAAAGTGTACTTTAACTCGTAATCTTTGAGTCCTTGACTGAAGAACGCCATGGGTTGTTCAGATCCTTCCTCATTTCGCTACACTAGTATGACTGAGAGAGAATCAATACTTCCATAGGCATATAAAATGAAATCTTTAGAAAAGTCAGGATTGAGAAGTGTAGGTGCGGTCACCAATGCCTCTTTTATAAGCCCAAAACTCCTTTTCCCCTTTTCAGTCCAGCTGAAAGGTACATTCTTTCTCAGCATGTGAGTTAGTGGACTTAATAGATCAACAATGTCATGGATAAACCTCCTAACAAAGTTAATCCTACCAATAAAACTCTGTAGACTTTTCTTGTGTGTTGGTAACATAAGAGTTAAGATAGCACTTATTCTTTTAGGGTCAATAGTAATACCTTGTTTAGATACCACATAACCAAGCAATCTTCCTTCATGAATAGCAAACACACACTTTTTGGGGTTAAGTGATATCCCAAATTCCTTGCACTTTTCAAAAATATGCCTTAGATGACTCAGATGATCCTTAGCCTCCTTAGAAAAAACCATGATATCATCAAGATAGACTAAAACTATCTTGTACATTAGACCCTGAAAGGCCATATGCATCACCTTTTGAAAGGTTGCCCCAACATGAGATAGACCGAAAGGCATTTTCAGATAGGCCATAGTTCCCCATTTTGTGGTGAAGGCTGTTTTGTACTGATATTCCCTCTTCACCAATATCTAGTTGTAACCAGAATAGCCATCCAATAAGGAAAACTTTTCAGACCCTGAAACTACCTGAAGTATCTGCTCCATAGAAGGCAGAGGATGACGGTCTTTTAAGGAGGCCCTATTTAAATCACAAAAATCTACACAGATTCTTATTTCACTATTTTTCTTTCTCACTGGTAATAGGTTTGAAACCCATGAGGTATGCTTGATGGGGAAAATAATGCTGCTTTCAATCAACTTATCTAGCTCCTTTTTCATCAAAGGTTCTAACTTAGGATTCAGGGGCCTCTATTTTTTCCTAACAGATTTGGCATTAGGCTCAAGCTCGATAGTATGTTGAGCAAGCTAGGGATTAAATCCTTTTAAATTGGTATATTGCCAAGCAAAGATATCATTAAATTCTTGACAAAGCTGAATAAAGACATGCTTCTCTTTGGTTGTACATACCTTGCCCAACTTCAGAAGCTTTTCTTTGAAAACTTCAACCTCTTCGTAGTGATCTTGTTGAACCTGAATACTCCCCTTAGGTTTTCTAGCTTCATCATCAGTATTAAAAAAAGATTCTAAAGTGACCAGGCCTTTGAGAAACTTGTTTTTTAACTGGATAATCTAGTCATTGTATTGGTGCCGTAACTTTTCCTGATTGGTATGTGAGAACTTAGCTTCCTCTCTTAAAAAACTGACAATCTGCTGATCACTATCAAAGAATTGCCAGTGCATATTATTATCAGGCACAGCAGGCCTAACTACAATCTTGATATGCTGATTCATTTTATCACCGCAAATCTCCTTTGGAATATCATGTTCAGCTCCTACAACAACTAATCTATCAGCATGTTTATTTTGAGCTCTAGGAATGGAAATCAGATTAAATGCCTCAAATCCGTCTAAGAGGTTCCATACCCTATTCTTGTAAGACCTGAGTGTATCATTTTTAACAACATTAATCTTTCTCACTTGATTGACAACCAAATCGCTGTCACCATAAACTTTTAGACAGCTGATACCTCTCTATCTCGCCCACTCTAGACCCTGGACTAGAGCTTCATATTCAATAGAATTATTAGAGCAACTAAAACAGAATCTGAAAGCTTGATAGTACTTCTGACCTTTTGGTGATACCAACATACATCCACCACTAGTACCTACTTTACTCCTTGAGCCATCAAAATACAGCTCCCACATGTCACTTTCATGCTGCTCACTATGTTGTTCCTTATTCTTTTCAATATTAGGCATAAAAGAGTCAGTCTCATGCATCATATAAATACCAATGTCCACCTCTTCCAACTGCTTACCTGTTCCATCCTTAGAAGCTTGAGGTGCCCACTCTTTAGGAAGAATATATGATGTTCTTTTTATTTGAATCTCAACCTCTTGAACAACAGGTTGCTCCACTTGTTGACTTGTAACCAAGTTGGCATTGATAAGAGATGGATTGTAAGGCTCAACATGAACCTTGGCTATGGGTTCTGATTTAATAGTGTCTCTAGTGCCATATCTAGTTCTGAACAACATGTGAGACCAATCAGAGGATAGGTAACTGCCTATCTTGGCCGTAAAATCCCTAGATAAACAAAGGGAAAAGTACGGGGGCAACTCAATAATGTATATATCCTGTGGTATTACAAAATTGGGACATGCATGTAGAGTTAAGCTCAAATTTTTAATGACCCCTACTGTGTTCACAAAAGTACCATTCAATTGCACTACTCCCTTTTCTAGTGGCTCATATTCAATTCCCAACTTATCGGAAATTTTTTTGGGCATAACCAAACTACTAGCCCTTGTATCAATCATACAATTATGAACCAGATGATCTCCTATAATCAATGACAAATAAAAAGGAGGTGGCTTAGTCTTAGCATCTTGTTGTTCCTCATTGCTAACTATAGTGTTAGCCAACGCAACCTTCTCCTTTTCTAGTCTGGGCTCATCTGAGATACTTAAACCTGATAAGGCAGATTGGAGCAGGTCCTTTTGACTCAGAATACTCAGAGAATCCCATATTGACATGGGTACATTAATTTTCTTCATATGCTCCAATATATTGAAAGATGTAGTAGGTTTAACCTAAGCTTTGGGAGGAATAACATCACCTTTAACTGAAGGTGCCTAGGCCAATGAATCAGACTGTTGCTTGCATAACAAAGGCTGGCCCCTTGGTAGCACTCAGATTTGGTCAGCTTTTGACAGACAAGGAGCACTCTGATTCTAGTTCAACTCTTGTTTCAATTGAGTCTGAGCTGTCTTACATTGATTTCCTTCATCTATTGCCCTCTTCTTATTGCATGCATTTTCTGCAACTGAAGAATCAACGTGAAACACTCCACAAAATTCTTCCCCCTACCAGTTGAGGAAAGTAGACTCATGTGCCCGTTGCTCTTGCTATTGTACTTCAGTTGCTGCAGGCACACTAGACTGTGTTGTTGAACTGTTCTGAACCATCAATGCTTGGTTAAGCAACCCATTTACACAGGAACTCTGATTATGGGGTTGATTACACGGAATGCACCACTCATAATCTTGAACTAAGTTGTTCTGGACAGGTGCAAGCTCTGCAGAAGTGCTTGCAGTGTTGGAGTCATAAGCTTGATGTGGCTTGGAGTTAGGATAAAACTTTTGGCCTTGATTATAAGGCTGATAAGATGGTTTATTGGTCTGATTTTTCTGGTAATTAGACTGAAATGAGGATTGATAAGGCTTAAAACCTTGATTTTGCTATTTTCTTAGATTAACCATCTCCTTGCCAAAGGTTATTAGAAGGCTTTTAATTTCTTTTAACTCATTAGACTGAGCTGGGAATGCGTTTATTTGACCATTAGGCTAGGTATCAGGTGCTGGAAATGCTGGTGTACTTGGAATAACAGCCAAAGGAGGTAATTGCATAGGGGTTGGAGGCTGAAAAGTGGGAAATATTGGCATGGGTGGTCTTGGGGCAATTTTACCAGCCCGTATGAGGCTGTTTTCAGCTCTAACAACTACAACATATGCTGCAGGGAGTGTATCACCTTCCATTGATTGAATCATCACAGAAATATCACTATTTAAAGCTCTTAAATAGTATAAAAAGGCATGATTGGTAGTAGGTCTTACTGTTTGTGGGATTCTATCCCACGTCCTCTAGAAACGGTGATTGAAATCTGACATAGCTTCATGTGGATCTCTTTTGATTGTAGAAAAATGCTCCACCAACGACAAGTGGTCTAATTTATCTTCAAAAAACTAGCACAACTGGTTGCCTAACTCATCCCATGTTGCTATGGAGTTGACAGGCGGGCCTCTGAACCATTGCAAGGATTTTTCTTTAAAGGAAGCTGCCAGTAATCTAAGTGCAACATTTTCTTCAGTCACATGATGAACAACACACAGGTTGGCAACATCTTTTATATGCTCTGTTGGGGTGGTATGATCCTCACCATAAAAATATGATAGACTTATTAAGGCAGTGACAGGAATTTCATCACGCTGAGTCAGATTAAGTGGGCTACCTTGGTTAAAAGCAACAAATGGCTGATTTCTCACTATTGGAATCATTGTTGCTGGGATATTCTTAGTAATACCAACAGGAACAACATTATGGCATCTCACAGTAGGGTTCGACTTAGATCTTCTGAAATAAACAACTGTCTTTTGAACATTCTGAATTTCTCTCCCCCTTCTTCTAGGTGGGGACAACTACAAATACTCAAAAAAGGATGAAATACTTCTTGTCTGCACTATTCTCATGAGCTGTAATGCACTAGAACTACTAAACCTGAGCTTAGAGTCACCAAGTATGCTAAAATTTTTCTCTTAAAGACTACAATTTTTGCTGCACATACCAAACAACAGTATGATAATTTTGAGTTGAGACTAAAAACAACTCTCAGTCCCACCGGGCATAGCAAAAAATGTTGTCAAATAAAGTTGCACCCCTACTGAGTTATTAACTATAGCAACCTATTGACACATGGGGACACTTCAAGGTTGTGGATGACCTAGGAATGAAATGAACCTCCAGATTATGGGCTGGTTCCCCTTAGATGATTTTAAGAAAAGCTAAAGAAATGACAAGGAAAAGAATAAGAAGGATATGCTTGAATTAAAAAAAACCTATCATTAACAGGTGATACACCAAAGATAAAACTTACAATACTGCAGATAACTCACTGAAAATTTTGATAGAGATAAAAAATCTCACAATACAAAGATTTATGCTTATAAAAATGAGTCTATGTAAGGCTACGACTGTTCTAATGCTTAACACAAGGAAAACAAGATGTCTTCACATATATAAACGTAGAAGAAAGAGATCACTAACATAAACTAGTTTCACAACATAATATTCATTGCATTTAGTACTGAAGGAATCTGATAAAATGAAGGATTACACAAAAGTTTATCATGTGCAACTCACAAGCAATACTAAAACAACAAGGAAAATCTGTGAAGGAAATGACTTTCTATTAAGAAAAGGAGGAGTCCCTGT
Source organism: Sequoia sempervirens (assembly GCA_007258455.2). Classification (NCBI taxonomy): domain Eukaryota; kingdom Viridiplantae; phylum Streptophyta; class Pinopsida; order Cupressales; family Cupressaceae; genus Sequoia; species Sequoia sempervirens. Next base: position 157,719 of record VDFB02375756.1, on the reverse strand, counting down.
GTTACAGGTCTGTAATATTATGAAAAAAGAGTTACAAAGACTGAATAATACTCTTTCAGCAATCTCCTAACCAAGAACTGCTTTACAAAAAGGAAAAAAGGCCATATATACAACCAAGAGTGTCGGCCCCTGCCTTAGGTTTTTCCAAAATGAGTCAGCACCTAGACATGTCGGCCTTAGAAGTGTTTTGGAATGAAGTCAATGAAGCATTAAATGCTCATCCCCCCTCCATGTCGGCAAGAGATCGCTCCTAGGGATGTCTTTAGATCTTTTACAGTCGTCGTTATTAACTTGCAGCCTTCGAGTCTGCCATTAAGATTTCATCAGATTCACCTTGAATGCTCTGTGACATGGTCATTAATGCTGATACACCTCTCCAGTCGACATCCCTAGCTATCATCGTGACTCATGGCCTCTTCTGGTCGACCATCTCCGAGGAACAACACTAGATTCACCTACTAGATTTAGCGCCATTACTTCACCGAGCCAACCCACACCGCACATTCTCGACGGTCAAAGGTTGCTCTGCATAATTGCATGTCAGTGACAGGTTAATCCCATCTTCTTTGATGTGAGCACATCATTTAGTAGCTATCAGCATAGCTTAGGACCATCAACGGGACCCCTTATCGAGTTGTGGTAGTTAGACCGATATCCATTTCTGTGGGCAAGCCGATCGCTATTAGCAAGACTCCCTTCTTTCGACAGGACCTCATAGTGAGCTCCTTTCTTCTCCCCGAGCTCCCTTTATTTTGACAAGATCCCATCGGGTTGGTGAGACACTATGGCGAAGGAAAGATGCTTCGGCGAGCTTACTCCATGTCGGCAAGACCTTGGATGTTGGGGAGATGTCATAGTGGGCGGTTAGAGTCATATCGACATGTCAATTTATTCGGAAAGACACCTGAAGGTTGGAAAGACCTTACGGAAAACTCCTCCACTTTCCCCGAGCTTGGACCCTTCAGCAGAGTCAGAGTCAGGATGAGAACCGAACAGGGACCAGAGTGAGAAAGGGGGCGGAAGCAAAAATAGATGAATTCTGGTGGAACCGGGATCGAGACGAAATCCGTCCCTGAAACCTTCTTCTAGTTTCAGGTTTGGATTCTGACCCGGTCCCGCCCCTGAAAAAACTCAAAAGAGACGAAGGAAAGGAAGAGAAGGGGAAAGACAAACAAGAAAAAGCATCCCCTGACAAAATACAAGGAAGAAAGGAAAAAGGCCAGAGGAACCAGGACCGGGGCAGAACGGGGGAAAAAACAAAGAGTCAACAGAACCGGAACTGAAAATAAATCTGGACCTGAAACTTTCTCAAAGTTTCAAGTACGGATTCCATTCCGATCCGCCCTCGGCAACATCTGAGGCTCAAAGGAAGAAAAAGAAAAAAACATAAGGGGAACGAAGGAGGAGGAGACATCCCTCGACCAAAGGCCATGAAGAAAAGGAAAGAAGAATGAGCGGAACCGTGGTCAGAACCGGACCAAAAATAGGAACCAGAACTTTGGAAAAGTTCCAAGTTTGAATTCCAACCTAGTCCCGGTCTCGGGCCCATCAAAAAGAAAGAAAATGTAGAAAGAAAAAGAAAGCAAGGCGGGATCAGAACTAAAACCGATCCTGGGTAAAACACAGCGGGGGTGGGGGCAGAAACAAACCCAAAACTGAAACTTTCATCAAGTTTCAAGTTTGGATTCCGACCCGAACCCGCCTCCGACAAAAAACAAGGAAGAAAGGAAAAAAGAGACAAGAAAGGAAGAAAAGAAAGGAAAACAACCACCCCACGGTCAAAGAATAAAATGAGACGCACAGAAGCGCGAAACCGGAACCGGAACCAGAATGAAAACAAAAACTGGAACTTTGGAAAAGTTCCAATGTTTGGTTTTCGGTCCAACTCTGCCTCTGACAGAATAAAGGAAAAAAGCAGGAAGAAACAAGACAGAAAAGAGGGAAAGACAAGGAAAAACATAAAAAAGAAAAACCACCCGAAACCGAAGACCTGCATGCTGGGCTCAACCCTCTTGGGAGCCACATTTAATCCACGTGCCGAATTTTTACATAACCCTCCCCCGCAGCTGTACAAGAAGCAAACCAGTTAGAAAAAGTAGCCCGATACAAAAGCTCCTCCACTAGGTGTTTGAGGACACCTGAAAGCATGGGTTACCCTGCCTGATTGACCCCATAGGTGAAAAATGGGTAACATTCCCTAGTCTTGTAGAGATTGCATTCAATTGGGATCAAAAATATAATTGGCTGATTGGTAGTTCATAGAAGAATATACTATACTAAGATCTTATGGATCAAATAAAGAGAGAGCTCCAAGAATAGGATGCCCCTAATGGGAAAATTTCAAAATTTTGACTCATAGATTTGCCACAGTGAGGGTTTCCAAATGGTAGGGTCTAGAAGAAGCTTGCTTACTGGTCTAAAAATAGTCAACAATCAAGAAAATTCAAGAGATGGGGACATGTAAACTCTTTTATAAGGACATCGAATGGTGGGAGGGGTTTCGTAGGGTAGTAGAGGTATGCATTTTATCACCAACATTTAGGATAGTTCAAAGGTCAGGTGCCCACAAGAACTTTCCAAAAGACTTTGGAAGGTGGGAAGGGCCTTGCAAATTTCCCTAATAATATATCTTCATGCCAAAGACAAGTTCATCTAGTGCCCCATTTAATCCTCCTTTAACATCAAAACCATGGTATCTAAGGCCCATTCAAATTTTTTTTAGGTGGTATAATAAGGAGAACTTAAGCCCTAACTTCCAACAAAATTCAAGAACTTGAGGCATCAACTACAACAAAGAGGGGTAAAGTTGCCACCAAAGCAACATAACAAGACTAGGGAAAGTAACAAAAGTCCAAGAGGTGACATCCAAGTGACATGCTCGAAGGAACACCTCAACTACCAAATCAAGGAGCTATGAGAGAGCTATTATTGGTAAGTTTTGGAATCTTACTCCTACCAAAAATGTTCTATCTAAATGGGTAGATGACCATTGGGCAGAAGTCAATAAATTTTATTACATAGATCATAGAAAGAGGTTTTTTATTGCTATTTTTTCCTTAAAGCAAGCAAGGGTCACTATTTTTAAAGTGAAGACATGGTCACTAATATGAATAGAGAAAAAATATAGAACTAATAAGTATAAACTAAGAGAAATAGAGCAAAGAGCAGAGACAGAGGAACTTGACATTAAACTCTAGGTTAAAACTATTTGGTTAGGGGCATGGGTGCCCTAGACATAAAATGATACTTTCTAGAATCTTTAAATAGATATTAGTGGGTTACAATCTATAGGTGCTTCCTTGTTGGACTCAATTTCAAAATTTCATCTATTAATGAATATTGATCTTTCCCTAATTTGATAAATGAGTGTACTTGAATGCTTTATCTTGAAATTAGGTCTTAAATCTTCCCAAAATCCACTTTAGACCTACCATCTTCAAGAAAGAGGAGAACGAGCTGTGTAGTATAGGTTCTTTCCTAAGTCAAACACTATTTTAGTGTTTCCACCTCCACAGTTGCTATGATAATACTAGATAAAGAGTTCTTACCCTAGGTTAGGTAGAGACAAATGGATAAAATAAATAATAAATCGTAAGTGTTGTAACTTACCACTCAAATTTGATTTCCTTGATGGATTGAAGTCATGTCACACATCTCATGCAAGGAGAATTTGAGGCTTGATTAAAGGTCTTGCAAGTGTTATTACTCATAAAATAATGAACATGCAACATGAAAAAAATCATACATGTTGCATTGCTGGCATGAATCTTAATCGATGAAAACACTATAAAATAATACTTTTTTTCTCTTGAATTGCCTTGATTAATTTTTAGGATACTTAATTGCTAATTTTTTTATTATGTGTTCAAATGGTGAAAAAGACTTATATTTATATACATTTCTTCATTTCCCACAATAATTATTTTGAAATGATGAAAAATCAATTTGAATTTGTAAATATAAAAATATTGATAATAAAATATTAAAAATTGTGCCAAAATAGGGTGGGAAAGGGCACCCTAGACTAGACCTATTTTTGAATTTAATTTTTCATTAAATAAATAATTGATTTTAATTGGACTAATTTTAGCTTTATTTTTTGGAAACAATAATAAAAAAAGAAAATAATAAGCATAATTAGATCCAAGCACATAAAGGGGAGCCAAAAATAGTGTAAATTTTTCAAGGTTGACAATTTATGATGCTACATTTAGCCCCCACTTTAGTGATATTATGAATTTATTCTCATGCTCACATTAAAGTAAGGAAAATCCAAGAAGGGTCCTTTCATCATTACATTAGAGAAGTAAGATGACATTTAATCTAGGGAATGTTCTAGCCTTGAGGCTTAGATCCTACTACATAATAATGCAAAGATTAAGGAACACACACATGGGGTGAAATGCAACAAAAGAGGCATGAAAACCATAAAGACTACTCAAGGCACACATTAAATATAATTCAAAACACTTCTACAAAAAACCCAAGCAAAAATGATGAAAGCACAATGAAATATGATGTAAACACAACAAAAATATGATGCAACCACAAAATAGAGGGGTGGGACATCACAAACTAGTAATATTCACAAACTATTGGAAATCAAGGTAAAAAATTGCAGTAGAGGAACTTAATAATGTGTTTACAAATATGAAATTAGGTATCCAAGATTATCACAAAGAGATTATGTGATTAACAATTGAAATAATGAAAGAAACTTAGCAATACCAAAATTTTCCAAAATAAGTGATACAAGATATATTTGGAGAAACCCTTGAAGGAAAAAAATGCACACCCAAAGAGATCCAATGTTTATTTTAATAAATTCAAAAGAAATACACCAATACAACACTTCCTCTCTATATTTTGGTAACACTTCATTACTTTGACGACTTGTAAACAAACTCTTACAAACCACCATAAAAATGATCCAATATATAGAAGTTTGTGGGAGAGAATACTACAAGTGGTATCCCAAAATAACAAGAAAAACCACTTGGAAAAACCCACACCCCCCTTAAAGTGGACAACCAATATGCATAGTAAAAATTATTAAATGTCTGTATGGCCTTCACATGGGTGCCTAACCCATAACAAATCAAAAATTTTCAATATTGAGTGCTCCATAAATCTTTGATGGCTCCGATGGCTCCATGCAAGAAAATGCACCAACATGCAAGATCAGGTGCCCCACTATGCAAAACATGCAAATAACATGCAAGGACATGCATTAAAAAGTGGTCCACACCTAGAAGTTGGATGACCAAAGGGAATATGCTCCCGAGATTCTTTGTAACCATCACTGTCGTGGATCCACCTCTTTGAATGTAATTATAATTTGTCATAGGAAAATAATAATAAATATTTTACCCCTCATGTACTTTAGAAAACTTTCTAAAGAATGTGGAGACACACAATTATCAACTTAGGATATAAATTATAATGTCACCTATCCTAACATTCTCCCACTTGACATTATATATTACAATTACATCCATGAGATACAAATAAAATATAATCAAGTACAATGATCAAGGCCCATGGCCTTCTTGCACCATGAGAACTTATCCATGGTCACTAGCTTCATGAGAGAATTTGTAACATTATTTAAAGTGTCAAACTTCTCAATCAAGACCTTACCACTCTAAACCATATCTCACAAAAAGTGATATTGAACATCAATATTCTTAGCAAGAGAATGATACATAGGATTTTTGGCTAAACATATGGCTCTCTGATTGTCACATCCAATCCTCACTGTCTTGCAATAAAAACCAATGGAATTACCAAGTATTTGAAATGAAACCACCTCCTTAGAGGCATGTGTAGTATCCATATAATTTGATTCAATGGTGGACAATGCAATTGTAGGCTGTCTCTTACTCATCCAACTCACTGCACCTCCAAAAAAAGTAAAAACATAGCCACTAGTGAACCTTTGACTATCACCTACCCAATTGGTATCAACAAAGCCTTATATGTCTAATGACTTATCCACATCATTAGTACCATGCTAAAATAAAGAGTAATCTAAAGTACCACACAAATATCTAAACACCCTCTTAAAAAAATTCCAATGCTCTCTACCAAGGTTAGACATAAACCTCCTGAAAACTCCCATTACTTAGGCTATATCTAGTTTAATGTAAATATTTACATACATCCAACTATCAATGAAACTAGCATAAGGAAAATTAGACATCTCTTCAAAATCATCATCAAAATTAGGACACATTTCTAAACTCAACTTAGTACCAATTGGAAATGGAATATTAATTAGTTTATAGTAATGCATACTAGACCTCTGCAAAATGGTATCAAGATACTTACTCTATCTTAACCAAAGATTTATGTGAGCTTGATCCCTACTGATGTCCATCCCAAGGATATATTTTTCAGCCCCCAAATCCTATTGGGAAAATGTGTCTCAACCTTGCAATTACATAAGGTATTGTAGATACATTAATGTGAGGGGTACCCTTGTGAGGGATCTGAGGGGATCATCCCTTGGTAGGGGATCCAGGGGCCGTGTGCCCCAGTGGAGACTCGTGGTTAGCACCCTTGAAAGGAAAATTTAATATATATTTTATTATTATAAATCTAGATCATTAATAATTAGGTCTTAAATTTGACGGTTAATATTTTTTTTGGCTTGACTTGCCCTAGAATCCAGCCTTATTTTATGAGGTAATTGTTTTAAGACTATATATTGTGTTGTATTCTAAATCTGATAGTGATCATGTTTCCTTTGGATCTTTGGTTGGTGATACTCTTGTGAGAAGCTTGTTCTACAAGTATATTGTAATCTTTGTGATTTTTGAATAATATATTGGGTGATTTTTGGAGTGGAGTTTTTCTCTTGAAAGGATTTTCCCCATGTAAATCACTTTGTTGTGGCATGCATGAAATTTATGTTAAAGTTTCTGTAACTATTAAAAATATCTATAATTTTTTGCAATATCCTCTACTCAAGATTAGTGTAGGAAGTAGTTTTTCTACCTTAGCTTCCTTACTAGTTATATTAGAGCCTGATCACATTTGATTTTAGTTGTGGGTTGTTGGGATTTTTGAACTAATCCATATTTGAGTGGGAGATTATGCAAAAGAAACTTTGTGATCTTGTTGTAGGAATTTTCATATGGAAAGTTCATTAGGGAGAATAGAGGTGGATAATTTTTTTGAAAATAATTTTAAAATGTGGAAGCTGAAGATGGAGGATTTGTTGATAGATCGAGATTTGTCAAATGGTGTTGATAAGAAAGTTTCAGGTCTTGCATATCCTAATTTGTGTTGGTATGTGGCGACTGATCATGCTATACTGTATAGCCCATGGTATACTGTACACCCCAGCCCCCTGTCCTTGCTAGGGTCCGAGGCTAGGTTGGGCCCCGGGCGGGGATTCGGGGGCGGCAGCCCCCGAGAAAAATTTTCTTCCTACTTTTTCGCGTGATCACCGAAAAAGGGAAAAATCAATGAAAAAAGAAAAATCTGATTTTGTAGAACCCTAAAATCTGGAAGCTTCTAAGCTTGGTAAAAAGGGGTTCGGATGGGTATTTCAGTATGATGAAAAATGCGATTATTCGCAAGGTTGTAATAGGGTTTTTACTGGATAATAAAAGTATTGGATGGATGTGGTTTGGTGGATGTAGCCCAGATTGGGTGAACCACATTAAATTCTTTGTGTTATGATTTATTCTGTGCATGTTTTAGTTTCTCTGTTTATTATATAAAATTTGCATTTAATTGTTAGATATGCCATCTCTATCCCTAAAAATTTGGATGATTAAAATGATGTTATAGACTGTAAGTCCAAGGGTCTAATAAGATTGTTCTTGAAAGACTATTTAAATCAATGTACATGAAGATACTCTGCACAAAAACTATGGAAGAAACTTGGTGAGATGTATCAAGAAAAATATTTAGTGAACAAGATTTTCTTGAAGAAGAAATTATATTCCTTGAGAATGGATGATGGTGGATGAATCACAAACCACCTAGAAGAATTCAATATGTTGGTGGCTCAATTGGCATCAGTTGGTGTCAAAATGGATGAGGAGGTTAAATATCAGATTTTTCTTTGTTCTTTTCTTGATTCGTGGGATTCTCTTGTTATTGCTATTAGGAGTACTTATGTTATCTGATTGAAGATTTGGTGGGTTCTTTTCTTTCTGAAGAGATGAGGAGGAAGGTATCCATTAGCACCAAGGAATCCCTAAACATCCATGGAATACCTAAGGAAAAAGGAAAGATGAATGATAAGCGTGATAAATCCAAGTCCAAGGGGACATCAAAATCTCTTGGAAATTCCAAAGTTATTTGTTGGAACTACGGTAAGCCTGGACATATTCATAAGGAATGCAAAGAAGAAAAAAAGAAGAAAAAGAAGAGATTTGATTCTAATTGTGAGTCTAATAAGGGAGATGGTGATGCATTTATTGTAGCTTTGGTAGTTCGTGTAGGTAATGATGCATGGTTAATTGACGTAGGTGCCTCTTTCCATATGACCTTTAATAGAGATTGGTTTTCTAAATATGATGAATTTGATGGAGGTAAGGTATACTTGGGTGATGATTCTTATTTAAATATTGTTGGCCATGGTAAATTTATAATTATGCTTCCTGATGTAAGAATAAAAAGGATTAATGGTGTGTTTAATATCCTTGGATTAGCACAAAATTTGTTATCTATGAGAAAACTAATAGATGTAGGTGTGCATGTAGTATTTTTGATGTAGGATGCAATATGGTTAGAGGTTATATGGTGATAGATAGAGGTGTCAAATATGGCACATTGTGTAAACTTGATGTCCATGCACTATTGAGTGCAATAGTACTTCCTATGAAAAGCAAATCTATGGAAGAGGTGAGGGTTTCATCTTCAATAGATGGTCATGGTTGTTGGGTACCCAAAGGTGCTCTTTCTTTTGAATCAAATATACTTGTAGAGAAAACTATGTTATGGCACTAGAGACTTGGCCACATTGGAGAAAAGGGTTTAAGGGCCTTGGAAAATAAAAACCTTGTTGAAGGGTTGTTTGATTGTAATCTTGAATTTTATTTATGTGAGCATTGCATTAATGGAAAGCAAAACTATATTTAGTTTTACTCAAGTTCTCATAAATCTTATGATGTATTAGATCTTAGTCATTTTGATGTGTTTGGTATAATAGATGTTCCTTCAATTGGTAAGTCCACATATTATATTTAATTTATTGATGATTATAGTAGAAGGAAATGGATGTATTTTCTAAAGAGTAAATTTGAAGTTTTTAGTCAATTTAAAGAAATTAAAGAAATGGTTGAGTTGTAAACTAGAAAAGTGATAAATTGTTTGAGGACTAATAATGATGATGAATTTTCATCTAATGATTTTAATAGATTATATAAATATTGTATTATTCATAGATAGAAGGTAACTCCATATTCTCCATAGTAGAATGGAGTTGTAGAAAGAATGAACAAGACACTGATGTAGAAGGCTAGGGATATGTTAAGTGGTGCTAGTCTAGGACAAAGTTTTTGGGCTGAAGCTATTAACAGTCATTGTAACCTAATTAACATATCTTCTAAATCATCTCTTGTTGATAAAATGCCTATAGAGGCATGGTTGGGCCACAAGAATTCATTAGGACATCTTAGAGTTTTCGGAACTACGAGGCATATGCACATGTGTCAAAGGATAAACAAAAAAAATTAGAGAAAAAGGTGGTGAAATGTATCTTCATTGGATATAGTTATGGTGTGAAAGGATAAAAAATTTGAGATCATATTTAACAAAAGGTAATATAGAGTAGAAGTGTTATTTTTAGAAAAAATAAGCCTTCTTCTGTTAGATTTCAGCCAAAACAAAGTAAATAGGAAGATGTGATTCAATTTCCTTCTACACTTGAGAAAGTTGAATCAAGGCCCATGGATAGAAAAAAAGTTGAGGAGAGCTCATCTAGCTCTAAATATTCAAAAGAGGTAGAAAGAACTCCAACTCAACTTATTCGTAGGTCTACAAGGAATATACAACCACCTAAAAAAGTATTCATCTGATGATTGGAGATGAATTTTTGCTTTGAATACTAACATGGACTAACATAGATTAGTAGAAGAGGCATTATGTATGAATGATGCATACTATTGGAAGATTTCAATTGATGAAGAAATGGAAGCTTTGAAAAAGAATGATACATGGGATCTTGTACCTTTTCCTGAAGGAAGAAAACCTATTGCTTGCAAATGGGTGTTGGAGAAAAAGATTGGTTTAGATGGAGGTATTAAGGAGTACAATGTAAGTCTGGTTGCAAAAGGTTACTATTAAGTTAAGGGTGTTGATTATGGTGATATGTTTTATCCTATTACAAAAATTTCATCCATTATATTTATGCTTTGTATTGTTGATGCTTATGATTTAGAGGTTGGAAAATGTATGTGAAAATTGCTTTCCTTCATGGTGACTTGGAGGAGGATATTTATATGACACAAATAGAGCACTATGTGGTGAAAGGTAAAATTAAATTGGTTAGTAAATTAAGATCTTTGTATGGCCTAAAATAGAGTCTTAGGATGTGGTACCAAAAATTTGATACCTATGTGTTGAGTTTGGGATTTGAGCATTCTAAATTAGATCATTGTGTTTATTATAAAACTGATGGTGATAACTTCCTATTTATTGCATTATATGTTGATTATATATTATTTATTTGTAAAGGGAAAGGTATGATTTCAGAATTGAAATCTCAAATTCCTACTAAATTTGAAATGAAAGACCTTGGTGCAACTAGGCACATTCTTGGGATGGAAATTAGAAGAGATAGAGTGAATATAAAGCTATGGATTGTCCAAAGTAAGTATGCTAATTCAATTTTATAGAGGGTTGAGGATTGTAGACCATTGTGTATTCCTTTTTTAGCTGGAACAAAGTTATCTATTGCAGATTGTCCACTATCCCCATAAAATATGGAAGATATAAGCAGAGTGCAGTTGGAAGTTTGATGTATGCTATAATTTTTACTAGATCAAACATTTCCCAAGCTTGGGAGTTCATTCCAAATATATGTCTAAACATGGTATAGTTCATTAGGATGTTGTTAGAATAGTATTTAAATATTTGTGTGGTACCTCAAATTATTCCTTGTGTTATCATAGTCATATGATTGAAGACAATATTCCCTTGATATTCATGGTTCTTTGGATTCAAACTAGGTAGGTGATGTTGATAGTGGACAATCCACCAGTGCTTATGTATTTAATTTATTTCATGGTGCAATTATTTGGATGAGTAAGCAACAAGATGTGGTTACTTTTTTAACTAATGAAGCTAAGTATATGCCAGCTACAAATGCTTGTAAATAAGATAATTGGCTTAAAAGACTATGTTCAAATATTGGAATAAAATGAGGTGAAGTGAAAGTCTTTTGTGATAGGACTAGAGTGTGATATGTCTAGCTAAGAACCTAAAATTTCATGCGAGGACCAAAAACATTGATGGATAATATCATTTTGTTAGAGATATGATTGAAGATGACATGGTGAATTTGGTTAAGCTAGAGATGATGAATATTATTGATTCTTTAAATAAGCCTGTGAGCATAGAGAAGTTTAGATAATGTTCGAAGTCTATGGGCCTTTTGGCTCCTAGAATTCAAGAGATGATGTTTATATACCCTCTCATTTATCTTGAAAGGTGTTTGATAAGTGGGAGATGTAGGAATACTAAGGATCATTGAGAGGGGGGGGTGAATCAATGATCCAATAAAACCAATCACATAAACTTAATTTACCAAAACTTTAGATATTATATTTCATGAGAAAAGAAAAAGATGTGAAAGTCACAACATCAGATGTGAATCACAAAACAACACATTACCAAGGAAAGATGAGGCACAATATTTATGAGTGGAAAAAACCTAAAATGGTGAAAAACCACTCTCAATAAAATCTTTTTAGGCCACATTAGAAACACCTTGCTGTATAAAAATTGTGTCTCATTGACAACACAACAAGACTCACTAGCTGGGATCTCACTGATCACATACAATCCTCATTGGCCATCTCACAAGTTTCATTGGAAAAAAGTATGTTTCACTGACACACAACTCCAATCTAAATACAGGAAGACAGATACAGAGTACTACTTTGTTTACATTGAAAACCAAAGGTTATAGATGTATTCTTTAACTCATATATACACCTTATCTCTCCCAATTTGGCACAAAAGAATAAACTTCTAGGATCTCCAAGCTTTTAATAAAAAATGACATTACTTTGACAATGATATCATAAGATAATACAATAACTGTTGTTTACAATGTCATCATGCTGCATAATTCACTTTTTTTCATACTTGAATGATCATTAGCCTACTGTAAATATGCACAAATGATTCATTGAACCTCTATTTTTGGATGATCAAAATAATAATACAGAAAAAGTGACTTCATGCTTATCATCACCAGACTTTGTCATCAATCTAAAAATAAATACATTCTGAATACAACCTCATACAATCCTCTACCTTTCATCTTGTCATCTTGTTGTTTCTTACAAACAAATGAAGTCATTTCACACTGCTCCTCTTCACTAAATACATGATTATATCCATTTAAAAATACTTCATAAAGTTCCTTCTATCATACTGTCCCTTATAGGAAATTGACATATGAACTCACCATGCTGTCCGTATTTTGAGTTAATCTATGACCATACACACAACTGAAATAAATCATATACAATCCATGAACTAAAACTCAACTTTTCTCCCCTGTATCTTATTTTTTCAAATTCATGATGTTAGAGATTTCAACCTATTCACATGGTATCCAATCCTTTGTTCAAAACCTTTCGAAGCATAAGCTAAGATCTTAAATTATGCACTATCCCTTCCAATTGCAAAATCGTATACCAACTTGACCCAAGTTGATAATCCTTCAAATTCTTGCCAAAGTGAAAACTGAAAAAAGAACCATTGTCAAATTTAAATCATTGCAATTGATTCTTCAATACCCAACAAAATGCAATTGAATGAAGACCATTGATTTTCTTTTAAGTTCCATGCTAGGTGATTTAAATTGCAGAACCGTTAGACCCTAGATGTAGGGGCTGGTGACAAATACACTTAAAACCCTTGTTTAGTCACTTAAGTGAATTCTAACTTATAATTGTAAGTCAACTTTAAAATATAACATAAAGAAAGACTTGCATTGAAATTTTCCAAAAACCCTAAACCCTAGATCTTTAAGAGTTTAGAATATTTATAATTGAGAATTTGAAGTAAGAAGCATGAATAATTCAACACTAAATCATTGCTTTTGCATTTTGGACTTTGTGACAATTCCTTCCATTTAACACCATCAACCTATAGCTTTAGCATTTTGGACAACATGATGAATGCACAAACACATCACCATACATTGGAGATCAATGGCAAAGAATGAAGATTTTGCATTAAACAACTTCATGAGGTGAAGACCCATTATGTTTTTTTTGCACAAGATTTCAACAAGAGAAGAGACCTTAAACCAAAAAAATACCATATGAAGAAAACCTTTGATGCAAACAACTATGTTTTTGATATACATAATCTTCACAAAACTTAAACCCACCCTAGAATCACTTACGTTTGAGAGAATAAGATTTTGTATCACCACCTTGACATGAATGGAAACCCCTTGAAATGACCAAATGGAAGGTGATCAAGTTTCAACCTTTTGTTTCTACAATATGCAATGGTTAAAGACTATCAAGACTCTATGACAAGCAAGATCTTCCTCTTACATGAACACATGACACATAAACATGTCATGAACTCTGTGAATGCTTGAATCATGAAGCAACAAATCTTATGAACTAGGAAGCAACAAATGAAGCAAGTGAACTCTGCAATATGATGTATGAAGATCATGAAAAATCAAGCTATCATTGCAACTTTTAACTTGACATCATGAATGCAATTCTTAGATGAGGATCCTGTCAACACTTCCAATCAACATAAACCATCTATAATGTCATGATGATAAACTCCTCAAATCCTAAAGCACAAACATGAAGCATCCATGAAGATCTTATCAATGACAAACACATGATCAACTCCTCTTCTCAAGACCAACTTTTGACATCAATGAAAAACACATCAATAGGTGATTTTTTTGGAAAATGTGTCTTAGACTTGTAATTACATAAGGTACTATAGATACATAAATGTGAGGGGGAATAGGGGGTAACCCACTATGAGGGGTTAAGGGGGATCATCCCCTAAGTAGGGGTCCATGGCCACACACCCCGATGAAGGCTCGAGGGTATCACCCTTGAAAGGAAAATGTTATGTATATTTTATTATTATAAATATGGACCATTCATCATTAGGTCTTAGATCTGATAGTTAATATTTTATTGTCTTGACTTGCCCTAGAAGCCAAACCTATTTTATTAGGGAATTGTATTATGAATGTGTATTGTGATGTATTATGAGAGTCTGATAATGATTGCATTGCCTATAGATCTCTAGTTAGTGATACTCCTATGAGAAGCTTGCTCTACAAGTATATTGTAATATTTGTGATTTATGAATAATATATTGGGAGGCTTTTGGAGTGTTGGTTTTTTCTCTTGAAAATATTTTTCCACATGTAAATCACTATGTTGTGGTACACATGATATTTATGCTTATTGTTGTTTAAGTTTCTAAAATTATTCAATAGATTTATAAATTTTTGCATCATCCTCCTCTCAAGATTAGTGTAGGAAGTTGTTCTGCTACCTTAGCTTCCTTACAAATACTTCATATCAAATGTGCTAGAATTTTTGAGTCTTAAGCTCCCTAATCATCACCTTGTTGTTACCTATAAGCAACATGTCATCAACATATAAGACAATGATTAGTATCCAATCATTAATAACCTTAATGTAAGCACAATGATCCTCCTCGATCCTAACAAAATATAACTTCAATACAAATGCATAAAGCTTCTAGTACCACATTCTAGGTGACTATTTCAAACCATATAAAGAAATCTTTAACCTACAAACCAAGTGTTATTTTCCTTTCACAAAGAACCATTAGGCTATCACATATAAATTTTCCCCTCAAGATCCCCATGCAAGAAAGTAGTTTTAACATCCATTTTCTCTATTTCAAAATCATAAGTAGTAGTAATAGCTAATAGGAATCTAAAATAATTTAACTTAGCAACAAGAGAGAAAATTTCACTAAAATCAATTCCCTCTCTCTAGGAGTAGCCCTTGGCCACTAATCTGGCCTTGTACCACTCTAACCTAACATCTACTCCAAATTTATTTTTAAATACCCGCTTGCAACCAATGGGATTCCTTCCTTTGGGAAAAATCACAAGATCCTAGGTATCAAAACTATCTAAATCCATCATCTCCTCTTTTATGGCTTATATCCAAGACTCACTTTATTTTGAATAAAAAGCCTCCTTGTAGGATCTAGGTTCATCATTAGTACTCAACAAAGAAAATACACAACAAAATTAGATGTTCTATAATTGTCAACATGATTCCATTATCTTGTGGATATTCTCAAGGTAGGAGAAAGGGGTTTTTTATTCTCTTCCTCTCCTATATTCTCATCATGCACATCATCTAAACTCTCTGAAACCTCTTCTTTTTCTTCTCCATCCTCTAATCTATACGATTGTTCTTCCGTATGTACATCTTCCTAATTTTCAATATTTGTCTCAAAATTCACTGCTTTTGTCTTATCTTGATCATTTGGTTGTTCTTCACCTAAATAAGCTCCAAACACCCTAAAAAATCACATCTCTAGAGAAAACCATTTTACGAGTTAGTGGATTCCAAAGATTATAGCCTTTTACATTCTCACTATGACTAACAAATATACATTTTTGTTCTTTTAGATCCAATTTAGAATGCTTCTCTTGAGGAACATGAACAAAATCCTCACAAATAAAGACCCTTAAATTTGAGATATAAGGCTTTCTACCTATCCACACTTCATAAGGAGTTTTATCAACAAGAGCTAAAGAGAGAGATCTATTAACTGAATAACATGTAGCACTTACAACTTCTACCCAAAAGAATCTATCAATATTAGAACCACTCAACATGATCCTAGCTCTTTCCATCAAGGTTTAGTTCATTATTTCTACAACCTCATTTTGTTGGGGTGTATAAGGAGTAGTATTTTTTTGAAAAATACCTTCATACCTATAGAACTCATCAAATTTCCTAGAACAATATTCACCCCCATTGTTAGATCTCAAAAAACTCATCTTATAATCCATTTGTTTCTTTATTAAGGCTTTAAATTCCTTATACTTAGCATGAAAACCTTAAATTTTGCATGCATAAAATAAATCTAGGTGTATATTGACACATCATCAATGAAAGTAACATAATAACAAGATTTTATAAAAGAGTCAGCATCCATTGGTCCAAACAAATTTGAATGTATGATTTCTAATGATCTCCTAGCTTTATTATTCCTATTAGGAAATGATGATCTATTCTATTTACCAAACACACAATGATAAAAAAACCATTTTGACAATAGAATAATAAAAAATATTGTCAACTAGCCTTTGATTCAAAATAGTTCTAAGAACCTTTTCACTTATGTGACCTAATCCATGGTGCTACAACATACATACTATTTCAATTCTAGTTACATTGGAAAAGTTATAAAAATTGGAAGCATTAAGCCTTAAAAAAGTCCCTATCCAAGATCCCTTTGCAATCAACAAACTCCCTCTTACAAAACTGCGACTAGACTTGTCAAATGTCACATGCACTCTAGAATCATTCAACTTGGATACTAAAAGTAAATTTCTTACAAGTCTTTGAATATGTAAAAAAATATTAAGGGTTTTAATCCTTTCATCACTAAAACAAAAATTTACCTTTCCCTTGTACCAATAATCTTCTTCATGTTGTTATCACTAAGAAAAAATTATACCCCATCATAAGCTGAATATGAATTAAACTAATCCCTGTGAAGAGTTATATGGTAGGAGTAACTTGGATCAATAAGCTAAGAATCATCACTAATAGTGTTAGTAGAAATAAATAAAGCATCAACATTACCATCTTCTAAGGAATTTTCTATGGAAGTATCCAAACTCTTTTTCTTGTTTCTACACTCCTTTACATGTACTCTCTTACAAAAATTCCAACACTTTACTTTGCTCTTCTTGGGGTTTTAGAACATCATTTACACTTGTCTCTCCTTTTATCCATTTTAGCCCTTCCTTTTTCTTTGGATCTTCTTTGCACATGAAAGACATATTAGAAGCCCAAAATATTAGAATTTCTCCTCATATCTTGTGAAAGATGCATAGCAATGAGACTATCCATCTTCCTTTTTGTACCACCACCACTTATAGAAATAATTAAATTTTCCCAAGATCTGATTAAAGAACAAAGCAACAAAATACATTTATCTTCTTCTTCTATCATAACATCTACAAATGCAATCTAAATTATAATCATATTAAAAGAATTTAAAAAATTTCTACAATAGAATCTCCATCCTTCATTTTCAAAGAATACAAATGTATTTTGAGATACAATTTATTTTTTAGAATTTTGGTTTAGTAAATATCACCTATCCTCCTCCATAATTTGCATCCGATAGTTTCTTCTAAAATAAATAGGAGGATGAAATTTGCAAGACACAACCATATGGTTCCTCATGCCTTCTTGTCCATTTTATTCCAATCTTCATTAGACATTGATTATAGTTTATTTTTTTTCAAAAATTCCAACCACTGATCTCTCTCTTCAAGGAGATCATCCATCTTAAAATTTTACATCTTAGAACCATTTCCATTGAATTTATCAATATCTAGATGGGAGTTAGAATCCATGGTTTTAAATCTTTTCAAATATATAAAAAACACAATGCACAAGCTCCTACTGCAACCAAAAAACCTTCAACACTTAAAAAAAGACATCCCTCCCTTAATAGAATGGTTAGATTTGATACCAAATATTTGAAATCAAGGTGAAAACTTGTAGTAATGGAACTTAATAATGTGTTTGAAAATCTGAAATCATGTATCCATGATTACCACGGGGAGATTATGTGATTAAAAATTGAAACAAATAAATAAAATTAGCAATACTACAAGTTTCCAAATACAAGCACGCCATAGTATGTATGTGGAGAAACCGTTGCGAGAAAAAAAAATCCACACCTAAAGAGATCCAATGTTTATATTAATATTCAAAAGAGATATACCAATACAATACTTCCTCTCTATATTCTACAACATTTCATTGCTTTGATAACCTACAATAAAACTCTTACAAACCACCATCACAATGCTCCACTATATAGAAGTTTGTGGGAGGGAATACCATAAATGGTATTAAAAAATAATAAGAAAAACAACCTGGAAAAACCCACCTCCCCCTTAGTAGACAAACAATATGCATGGTTAAACTTATTAATTACATGACCTTCATATGGGCATGTAACCCATAGCCAATCAAAGTTGGTCAATACTAAGTGCTCAATAACTTTTCAATGGATCCAATGGCTTCATGCAAGAACATGCACCAACATGCAAGATTGGGCACCCCACTATGTAACACATACGAATAACATGCAAGCATATGCATTGGAAAGTGGTCCCCACCCAAAATTTGGATACCCAAAGGGAATATTCTCCCAAGATGCTCTATAACCATCACCATAGTGGGTCCACCCCTTTAAATGCAATTACAATTTATCATAGGAAAACAAACAATAATTATTTTTCCTCTCATTTCCTTTATAACACTTTCAAAAGAACATGGAGACACATAATTATCAAGTTAGGATAGCAATTATAATGCAGCCTATCCTAACACACACTCCTACTAGGATCCATACCCAAGATATCCATAAATCACAAGCTAGAAAAGTCAAATATTTTCTAGGTCAACCATGAAAGGGATCATAGGCTAGTGAAGTTTGATATTCACTAGGTGATCTTGATAAGAAACAACACAGGCTAGTGAAGTTGGATATTTACTAGGCGAGTTTTTGCAAAGATAACAAATGAAAACACACAAAGGCTAGTGAAGTCCAATATTCACTAGGTGAGTTTCCATGTAAACCATACCAAAAATTCTAATAAAAACTTGATGCTTTCAAAATAATTTTGATAAGGTGCTATAAAATATGATCAATATGCCATAGAAGCATTACTAATCTCATAGTGTGTGGAAAAACTTAAGTAACTAATGGATTGTATGCCCCCACCTTAAAGTAATTACTAATGCCAATTGGGAGAAATTAATTTAAGATAGAATAAATATGATATTTGTAAATTGATAGGCAATCAAATTTGTTGAAAACCCTATGACAAGTGATATGTTCCCAAAAAGTTGACTCATGACAAGGGGTTTCTCCAAAACAAATCCATATAATCAACAAGACAAAGATAACACATGTGGGATCCATAGATATAGGGTTAGTATATCCAAGAGATAATATATAATATGATCATACTCCAAATTGACATAATTCCCCAAATACTTGTGGAACTGTGAATATAAGGGAGGAATGACACTTGGAAACAACATAACAAATTTTGAGTTAACATGGAAGAGACCTAAATTTCTAAACACTTTGCATCATTACCAAAATGAATAAAATAAATACACTTATGACACAAATAATAATGGAGATACAAATAGAAGAATGTCACAATATATTGTAGGCTTGTGGAGCTTGATAAGATTTTAGAGTTAATATTTTGATCACTTTACCCAATATAGTTTCACTATATATTTTTATAAAGAATTCACTACAATTTCTTAATTTAATTAAGTTGAAAAATGGTTTGAAGCTCCCCAAATTAACTAACAATTTCTTGTTGCATGAAAAAGAAGAGTCACGGTTTTGTAAACAAGTTAGTAGAAATCATTGCACAGGTGAATTTAAATAGTGACAAATTGGTAATGAGAACATGCAAGAACACATGGGAAGTATGAACACAAATTTGTTGGGTGTTTTCATGATTTTGGTGAAAGTATACACAAATTATTGTTAGAAGAAAATGCAATTGTATTTACTGGAAGTTAAATAAAAATGGACTTTTATTTTCTATGGAAATAGCCCAAAGGCTGAACCACATTAAAAATTTGTTGTCTTTATTTATTTTTTTAATTTCTTTATTTTATCATTTAATTTTGAATTATAATCATCTAATTCATTTATATCATTGCTCCAATCCTACCAAAAAATCCTAACATATATTTTTTTATCTTTGTATCCTTATGTCAATGAGAACATCAAGGGTCATCCAAAGAGAAATAAAAAACAAAAATACATGCCAAGAAACATATTATGGGGAGATCATATTATGTGCAAGAAAAAAAACAAAGACACAAAGGTATGACACATGCAGGTTGATCTATAGAAAATCATAGATACACCATAATCTTGGTCATCATAAATGGAATCCAAACAATAATATAGAAAGGAACTACAACAAGTGTATTACAAGGAGATTTCCTAGGTTCAATACATGGTGGGTCACTCATTGAAGGAGGATCATCATGACTACCCCCATTTAGATAATTCATTGATTTTAAAAATATAAGAGATAATTAATTATGATATTTTTATTCTTTTTTTTTATCATTTAAATCAATATTGAAGTATATCACAATGGGCTACACACTTGTGCTATCAACATGATTATGAGAACTATCATCCATGTGAGATATTCTCAATAGTTGGTTTGGTTGGGAAAGATAAGAAATAATTCATTATGATATTATTTTTATTCTTTTGTTTTATCGTCTAAATCAATATCAGAGTATATCACAATGGGCTACACACTAGTGTTATCAAAATGATTATGAGAACTATCATCCATGTTGGATATTTTTAATTTTTTTTTTCGTACAGAAAGATAAGGTTTAACATCATGGTTTGGTGAGGGAGGTGGAGTAGTATTAGGTGATTAAAAGGATGGATGGGTTGGAGGTATCTCATTGGATTTTGGTTGTATGAATGGAGGATCATTAGGTAAGGATTTATTGTCTTTAGCAAGTGAACAAGCCATATCTCGATGTATTAATTTGTATTATTTTTAACTTTGATTTTGTGTTGCATGATATTCAAATTTTGAAAGGGGAATAAAGAAATTTTCCAACATTCTGGTTCCTTTTCTTCCTCTATAAGAGGGATTGAAAAAATAATAGAAGGTTAGGAAACCATAGGAGTTTTAGATTTTTGCACAAAATATTATTTTTCTTTAAGAGGAACAAAATTAATCCCCAAAGGCCTCAAAAAATAGTTGTCTCATGGTACTTCATAGGATTGTGGAGGGAGAATTGCAACATACATGCCAGAAATGGTGGTCAAGGAATAATACCTAGTTCAAGCTAAGGTTTGTTCACTACCCACAGATTAGGAGGAGCAACCACTGTAGGCCTTAGGTAAAATATTGGTAATAGGATAATCAAGATATATTCTCATATTTCAAATTTTGATATAATAAAAATAGATAATATTCATCAGGTTGTGTGGGTTTGGTTGGATGAGGCCAAAATTAATCAAGTGAAAAATTTCTATGAAGGGCCAAAGGATTAAATCAACAATGATAAATGTTAGGATTAAGGTGCCATATACCTTGTAGATCCTATATCATATTGGATGGTTCCAACATCATTAGAAATTGTCCCAAAGCACTTATGGTGTATTGGGATAATATATTGTAATATTTATTCTCAGAATTGTTTGTATTACATTCATAATGGGTGATGGGTTTCTCTAGTAGTAGTAAAGGTGACTTGGGGAAATATATATTTTATATTTTTTTCCTCAAATGTGACACCTAGAATGGGATAATAAAAGATAAGAAAAGAATAAATGAGTGACTATTGTATTCTCCAAGTGGGATTTTGGAAAGAGGAAACAAGTGTCTCTTTGTATTCTATCATTTATTACATTTAATTGAATGTTTATCTTCCATGTTTGGGTGCCCAAGTTGGAGGGAAATTAATGGAGCTAAAATTGATATCCTTTCCCATTCCATGGTGGAATTCCAAGGGTTGGGGACAATTTTAATGAATGTTCATATTTGGGTAGTATGTTTGGTGCATTATATGCCTTCACAAGTTTATAAAATCAGCCTCTTAGATGTAGAAAATATGAGCAAAAATTGAATATATAGTTTTTTTTTTTCAGGAATAAGGATAGGTTGAAAACACTTTGCATCCATGTCTATAAATAATACACATGTCCAATATTATCTAATATTTTCTCTCGCCTTGTCTATATAAGCAAGGTAATTGTACACTTTATAATATACTTCATACCTCATTATCATAGTGATAGATCTTACTATCAAGAAATCTCATTGCTTGCATACTCTCTCGTGGAAAGATTCTATTGTTTTTTCATGTGGTTTTGGGTATATATCTAATTTTAAGCTCTTATATTCCATAGTGATAGAAAATATCCTTCTTGAATTTTTCTTTCTCTTAGTTGAGGATTGAAAAGCCTATTACAAGATACTTAAAATATTCTCCTCTTCTTGGATATTTATCCTTTGTCTCTTTTTGTATTTTACCCATAAAGGAAAATTTGAAGAGACTATTGGTTTTTTTAAATACCAAGTAACTGATCTCATAGATAACCTAGGGATTTTCCATTTATAATGGTCAATTATCTAGAGGGATTGGCCAATGAACAGGTGAAAGTTGTAATAACTTTCCCTCTACACTTTGGGCTCTGCAAAACCTGAGAGGGTGATCCCTAAAAATGTTATCAATATCTCTTGTGCCAATTTATCTTAAAAATTGTGAATAATAGATATGTTCTACACAAAATTTCTGTATAATTAAAGAAATATAAAGATTTGACAATATCTTTAAGAATTTAACACTTCAATAGCAGTAGAAGATGGTAAAAATTTAATCCAGCATACATTTCCAAACAAAAATTAAAGATTTAATGATTTTGAATGTATTTTCTTATGAAAGATCATGCGGATGCAACATAGAAACAACTTAAAGTGATTAGTGCCTTACCCTAGGGTATGAAGTATCAACTAGTGCAATTGAGAATGTATGAAAATGTTCCACCTAAACATAACAAAGCTACTCAATGATGAATTACACCATTAAACTAAAAAATATACACCAACAATACTTATAAGATCCCTACATAAATTCACATAAGTCTTTACCTTTTTCAAAGCAAATTTAACTTATTATTTGAAAAAATGCATTAACAGGAAATAAACATCCAAAGAAAAGATAATGAAGATGAAGTGAAAGATCTTTGATCCATCTCATTCATAACTCATGTGAAATTTACAATAGGATAACACTAGATTTGAAAGTATGTCATCATATTCTAGAAATGATAGTTAATTCATACATCTATAAAAATTACAAAATACTTAGAATCAAACTCTAGAAAAAGATTCAAACATGAATTCTCTACATTTAGTATTACAAGAACTCTTCAAAAAATCAATCAACAAACCATGTAAATGGCCTTGAATTCCCTTTTATAAGTCAAGGGAGAAACAAGCTTCAGAACATTACACATGTCACATATTCATTTGAAATTCATTTACATTTTAAAGTACAGGTGCAATTGTTAGCTCATGGATGGAATATTTTGAGGATAAAACAGTTATACAATTTGTTGCATTCATCATTCTTTTTGAAAATATCTGAAGCAGATTGTTAGTACTTTTTCCACTTCCTTTCTTCATACTTCTTTGTGTGGACCTAGGAAATTTGAGCTGGTAGGTGGAAGCATAACCTTATGTGCAAGAGACAAAAACTTCTATTGTTGATGTTGTTGGGACCCTTTGAGACTGCTGAGTGTGCACAGTAGACAAAAAATAATAGCCACATCAACATAGGAGAAGCCTAAAAATCAAGAATGTCATTATATTTCTTTTCCCAAGAATTATAATCCACCTTCGAAGGTGAATTGAATGTCACGATCTCATCCAATTTAGCTCTATAGGGACCATATTTTCTCATTACCTAATTTGCATCTTTATAAAATTATTATAAGAATGCACTAGTGATGGATAATTTATGCATGCTATCCTTTAACATATCTATCTTGACATCACCACTCTCACAAATCAAAGAAGTTTCTACAACAATGACAATATCTATTTGAGCTATCCACTGTTCATATGTCTTGATAGCTCCATTGCCAGCTAGAATGTTTGGAAAGAGGCTAAGATCATTCTCATCAAATTATTGGAGCATTTATCTAATTCTCTTCTCAAGTGGATCCACTAAACCTTGGAAATCAACAATTTATTTCACTATCTTGTATATGTGGGAGCAATTTTTAGTGGCTTATTGAGGTCACGAGTAGACCCTATAACCATTATTTTCAATGCACTAAGCTTTGGTACCCATGTTTGCATTAATGGATAGAAATTGACCCATCCCTTTCAAAAATACTTATTGAATTGAACATCAAAATATAGTTCAAATGAAAATTGTTCACTCTTTTTATTTCTTTTCCTAAAAAATGCTCAAGAACATTCAAAACAACAAGAATGCTATTTTCATCATATAATGCAATTGTTGTTTGATTTTCTCTCTCTTGCTAACTGTTCTTCTTGGTGGGGGAGGTGCTACTAATGTACTTGTAACAAGATCTACAATTATCCTATTTTCATCATAGACAACCATTTCTAGAGAAGGTGGACGTGGTGAATGAATAGGAGGTAGAGAAGATGGAACAATGACTTTAATTAGTGGCATAGGTGGCACTGATTGTACTTGTTGTCTCAACAACATCACATTTTTCAATTCTAACTCAACTATCCTCTTGCACTGTATATTTTTTGGCACCCTAGGTCTTTCTAGCACTTCTAGGGTTTTTCACCTAAAAGGAGAAAGAAAGGGCCGAATAATCTAGCTAGTTCACTCAAATAATGTAATGTATGATGTTATTAAGACTAAATGGAATGATATGAATGCAACTACATGAAATTTTTGACTGATTATGAATGCAAAACCTAAGAACAATGCAATGTTGGAAAACACAATGTATTATGCAAACAATGAACTATAAATGAATAAATGCAAAATATAAAAGAAAAGGGTTGAATCAGATTGCACCTAGGAAGAGATTGGAGAATCTAGAATATTTTGAATGCTGTATAGAATCAAAGAAAATCACCTATGGGACTCATTTTCCACTGATGGTGAATCAGTCTTGCTTCTGATGAAAACTGTCGGGAATAGGTTTCTGAGTGTTGGGATCCAAAATCTAAAAAAACTTAGATTTCCAACCTTAAGGTGGGACTCATTTACCATTTATGGAAAATCAATCCTCTCCCAAAATTTTGAGAAATTAGGGGATAATTCTATAGCACCAGATCTGAGGTTGACTGCTTGTCAGGTTGATTCAGTTAATCCTGCAAAAAATGGACAAAAAGTCTTCTCCAAGCTTGAAATATGAAGTGGTTGACTTGAAGCACTTTGTTGACTTCTTCTCCACTTTTCAACACCTAAATGCTTGATAAATTTGCATTCAAAAAACATGCACAAAGGGGAAAAATGGTTAAGGGTTAGGGCAAAGGGATTTGCCTTGGTCAAATCCCACTTTGGTAATCAAACCCTTAATAAAATGATGAAATGAAAGAGAAAGATAAGATAATAACATGCAAATGCTATCAACTTACCAAATCCTTACTGATGAAATTCTCAAGCTATATCAATGGCTGCCTTTGAATTCTTGATTGATGCTTGATTTGATGATGCAAAGTGTTCAAATGCTAGTTGAATGCTTGAATAAGTTATGCGATTGAAAGAGATGTAAAATGAGAAGAAAAACACATTTTTATACACACTTGTACCTTAGTAACCCAATGATACCTCATCACAGGTCAACATCAAGTGATTTTGAATAAAAACCCGGAAGAAAATTTGAAATATTTTGAAATTGGAGCCAAGAGGGACTCATTTTCCACCCATGGTGAATGGGTCCCACCTTGGACCTGAAAGTGGGTGTCAGGAATTAATTCACATTTAATGTTGTTTTTCAAGTTTACATTAAAAAATACAATAATTTAAGCCTTATAAGGGGTCAAATAAAGCATAAGAAAGGTTTAAATAGTGAAATTATGCCTAGAAAAGTATGAAATCTTGTTACAAGACTTTACAACACTTCAAAATAGGACTTGATGATGAATAAAAAGGTGATTTTTAGGTGAATTGTAATGAATAGAGTCTAGAAAAGTGTAGAAAGGTTTTACAACACTTCACAAAACCTTCACAACACCTTCACAACACCTTCACAAGACGTTGAATTATTTTTATTTTAATGACCTAATGTGAATGTTCAAGCCACATTACATCAATAAATCAAAGAAAAATAGACCAAACATCATGAAGAAAGGCTTAAAAGACCATGGAAACGACAAGGGGCCATTTTTATACGACACATTTAGCCCCCACTTTAGTGAGAGGATGAATTTGCTTCAAACTCACACTAAAGTAGCCATGAATATCGAGAAAGAGGTCTCAATGCACTTACATTAGCAAGATGGAATGAAAATGATCAAGAGGGATGATCAAGCCCCGAAGATGAATATCCCATGGAAAACTAAACATAAGAACAAAGGAACACACAAGATGATGAGAAAGGGATGAAAGGTTCGATCTTCTGTCCAACTAGTTGTGGATTAGGCCGATTGTTTGAAAAAGAAAAGTGCATACTCACTCTGGGGTGACATAACTCATGGTGGTCTACTAGGTGAGAAGACCCAAAAAGGTGAAGTACATATGCTAGTTGGTATGCACTCACAAACACATAGGTGGCTATGGGGAAAGTTGTAGGTCACTGGATGGGCTTCTCGCTCAACCATATCAAAGTAATACCTTCTGATAACTTTAATGAGGTGCCACAAAGGAAAATGTTGGTTCATGCTTCATGAGACAAGAAAAGCTACGCATGCTTAGAACTCATGAACAAAAAGAAAGGTACCACAAACATGCAAGCTGCATTATGCAAGGTGGTAAGATGTAAAATGTAAAAATGTAACATGTAAAATGTAAAATAGGGTGTTCAAAGGAATATTGTTAAGTTAATGCAAGGTCTATAACTTAGGGAACATTGTGTCTAACATCTCCAAGAGAGGACCAATCAAAGAATAGAATAATCACAACTTAGGGGATGCAGTGCATTGCATTAAGGCACTAAGAGGAATGCAATATGCTATGATAGATAAAACTTATGAAGGAAATCACACCAAATGTCATCCACAAAGTGACAAATACATCTTATGAAACAACAAGGCTACACTAGGAGCCAAGAATGCAAATGAAATGATGCCAATGTATTGCCCCCCACTTTAAAGAAATTACTACACACTGGGCTAGGAGCAATTACTTTAAAGTAGCGCAGGAAATAAAATGCAAAGACAAGACATGAGATCCAACTTGGAAAGCCCCTATGCCAAGTCATATGTTTCCAAAGAAGGCTACGCCATGTAAACAAATAAAGAGATCAAAAGAAAAGGGAGTTTCCACCCAGAAAAGAACACACCAAACACATAAGGGATCTATGGATTTGGGGTTAGTATGTTCATTGCTACAATGTTTTTATGAAAGCTCAGAACTGTCATCATTCCCTAAATACATAGAACTGGAAGAATGACACAAAGAAAAAACAAAGGAAAAATAAAGCCTGTTTTGAGTTAACATGGAAGAGACATTGCGGTCTCAATGCTTTGCATCATCCCCAAAAGGAAAAACAAGCAAAAATGTAAAAGCAAAGGAAAATATTTTGGGTCAACATGAAGGAGACATTTTAGTCTCAATACCTTGCATCATTCCCAAAAGTAAAAAACAAGAAAAAGGAAAAGTAAAAAGGAAAAGGGACCGATTGGGTCAACATGGAAGAGACATAGGGTGTCTCAACACTTTGTGTCATCCTCAAAAGGAGAACACAAAACAAAAGCGAAAAAGGAAAGGACCTTTTGGGCCAACATGGGAGAGACATTGTGGTCTTAGCAATTTATGTCATCCCCAAAATGAGAACACAAAACAAAAAATGAAAATGCACGACATAAAGAAGAATAGATGTACGAATATAAGAAGTGTACAAAGAGAGGGAACATCAAACAAACACACAAGAAAATGAAAAAAGGAAACTGTAAAAGGATAGTAAGGTGAATGCAAGTCAACCATCTAACAAGTCATCCACCTCCCAATCATGTTCAGTGTATTGTGAGGATGGTTGACTGTCCAAAGGAAGAATTGCAAGGGACGAACTAGGAGATGTGCTAGGTTCGTCACTTGGATGAGAAGATTTATCATTTAAGCTCATGGTAGATGAAAATAATGAATTTATATTGTTATGCACTTCTTCATGTATTTTTGTGATCTCTTCATCATCATTCTCATCAATATTGATTACAATTGGAGGATGAAGGGTTATTTCCAAGGAAGGATGGATCAAGAGTTGTGGTTGTTGGATGGGTTCATTTTTTTGTGAGGGTTGGACTATGTTTTCTTGTGGTGAGTTAGGGGGAAGAGGTTGATCATCTATTGCTTCTATCATAGGTAGAGGTTGGGTTTCATTGTTTTCTTCCATTCGAGACTAACGAGCAAGGAGATGATGATGACACCTACGCTCCCTAGCACCGCATTTTCATTTAATTTTATTTTGAAATTGTTGAGGTGTAAGAGTGGGTTGCTCCATCATAGGTTCCTTTTCTTCTGAAGGGGGAAGAAAAGAACAAACCAAAGACGATGGGTCAATCACTTTCTCTTTAGCTTTATACACTTGTTTAATGGGAGGAGGCATGACAGGATTGGTTTCATTTTCTCTTGGTCGTTTAAATGAGGAAGGGGAAGTGTTTATGGGTGGTTACTCATGAGGTTGTGTGGTTTGTTCAGTGTTAGACTCAATCTAAAGCATGGTTTCATCTAGGATAGGAGGAGCAGAAGTGGATGGGGATTGGTTATGAAGAGACAATTCGGCTATGCATTTGGCTTTGAACTTTTGATAGGCTATGAAGAAGAAATCCTTATGAGGGGTGATGGGCTCCATAGGTTCAGGCCAAAAGGATTCTAGGGAAAAATTACCTTTGGAAGATAATGGGTTAAATCCACTATGGTTGACAGTAAATATTTCATTCCCATGTGGAAACTTCAAACACTTGTGAACAATATAAGGGACCAATTTCATCAAGCGAAGCCAAGAGTGACCTAGCCATAGATGAAATTCGTCTGATTGTGAAATAATAGAAAATGTTACCTCCAAAGTTTTAGGTCCCACTTGTAAGGGAAGTACGATTGATCTGATCATAGGGCACACAAAACCAGTATGTGTTTTGATCCATGCATTTGGTTTATTGTAATCATCTTGATACAACTCATGTAATACTAAAAATTATTCTATGATCACATTATCACCACAGGTGGGATCTGTTAATATCCCATTAGTGGGCTTATCATAGATTCGACCGGCTATGTAAACAGGACCATCAGGAAGCTTTTTGAGTATACTTTTGGAAGAAAAGGTGATATCAAGATTTTTGTTGGTTGGGCCCTTACAAGGGATAACGTCTATCGCACACACAAGTTCATCCATAAGAGTAACTTAGATATCATTTGGAGTTATATCAAATTGTTCATTATTTGTATTAATGTTCATGACTTGAGGGTTTGAAGGTTCATTATCCTTGAAAAATGAAATATTGTGTTTAGGCATATGGTTGGTAAATATTTGTAAATTTTGGTTAGGGGGTGGAACAAACTTATTACCTTGATCATTTACACCCGCAATGGACAAATAACCTAAATCAATGAGGTCTTGAACTAAGTGTTTTAGATGCTTACACTGTTCAGTGTCATGGCCATTTTGGTGATGAAAATGGAAATAAGCATTTTGTTTAAAGGTGGGTGGTAAAGGTTTGGTGGTATCAAGTGGTTTAATGGTAGGAAACATGAGCATTTGTTGTTGGAGCAATTGGTTCATTGTATTGTGGAGAGTATCAGGTAGGGGAGTAAATTGTCTCTTTGGTTCCCCATAGGTATAGGGCATAGTTTCTTTAGGAGTGGCCACTTGGCTTGGAATAGGTTGGGTTGGTTGCGGAGAAGGCATATTGAATTGTAAGAAGCATCGGTTTGGTTTTCTAAAGTTTGGTGCATTGTTGTGGTTATTTTTCTCAAATTTCTCAGCTCGGTTAGAAGTGGACTTTGAAACACGACTAGAAACCGAGTTTTGATAATCACAAAGGGTCATGCATAAATGTATGAATGAAGGGAATTTCATCATTGTTAACTTATCTTGAAGGTGAGTGTGCAAGTTTTTGATAAAGATCTTCTGCAGATGTGAATCAAGAATCTTGACATCAATTTGAGCATACAATGATTAGTAACGAGAAATGAAGTCAGTGACTTTTTCATCGGTATTTTGTTTACAGTGCATTAAATCTACCATTATTTTCTTAGGAATCATGTGAACTTGGAAATGACTGATAATGACATCTACAGGTTCATTGAATGATCAGATGGAGCGATTGGGTAGGTTTGAAAACCACTCTAATGTAGTGTCTTTCAAGGTCCTAGGAAAAAGTTTGGTTAATAACTTTTCATTGATGACAAAGTCACTACACAAGGCTGTATAAGCATTGACATTGTTGATAGGGTCTCCTTTACCCCCATATTTCTCAAACCTAGGAATTTCAATTCCTTGTGGCATCTATGTGCATAATATTTATAAGGATAATGGACTACTATGAAAATGGTATGTTGGTGGAGAATTTTAGCTTTGGCTAATGGTGGAGAATTGTTGCATGGATAAAATAGTGTTAAAGAATTGTGTAATGATGGGATTAGTGTAAGGAGTATGAGGTGGAAGGGAAAATGGAGATGGGATGTATGGAATGTTAGGAGAGGTGAAAGGGACACTAAAGGGGTGAAGGTGGAGGATGGAATATGCGATGCCACAAAAGAGCTTGGAATGCTGGTAGGAATTGCAAAAGAAGGAGCCACATGACTAACCTATGCATAGTTGTTGTATAAGTTGGTATGGATGTTATGGTTGAAGGGGGAGGAATGTGAGGTCCTTCTTGGCTTGCCACTATGTTTGCTGATTGGAAAGTATTAGGAGAATGTTTATTGTAGATTTCATCATTTTTTTTCATGACTTGTAAGCCATCATCACTTTCAATCAAATAGTGAAGGTTTTCTATTCTAGGTATGGCAATGGTGGAAATGTTTTCAAGAGACAAGTCTTGTAAATGTACAAAATCTTCATGAATAATAATGACCTTATCGTAAGGAAGGGATTTTTTTTGTGTGTCATCATCATTCATTGGATGAAAAGGTGAAGGCATAGAAGTGGTATTATCAATGTTTAATGCACCATTGTCCATACTAGGAGTAGGAGCTCTTGAGATCCCAAGGTCCACAACAAAAGTGCTATCATGGGAAGCCATGAGTCTAGAACTTTGTCTCACTAAAGTATTATCAATGGGGCACCAAACACTCATGCAAGTACCACAAAGGAAGGGGTGAATGTAAATGTAATGTAATCAAGGAGTGAAAAATGAAAATAAAAGGAATTCTATAAAGTGAAATAGAGAAACAACAGAGAACAAAAATGTAGGAAATTCCCAAAAAATGTCTAAAATTGTAAAATGAAATGTGTAGGTGGACTGATTCGTCCAGGGTGGCGAATGAGTCATAGTATGAGATTTTTTGGTGTTTTTCATAAAATTTAATGTGATTCTAATGCTTTTTAGATGCCAATGAAAGACACAGATGTAATTTTTCAAAATTTTCAATATGTAATGCAAAATGGAAATCCAAATGAGTCTTTCACTAATGCAAGTTAAGAAACCCTAGAATGCAAAAAAAAAACAATACCCTAATTGAATGTTGATGAAAATGGAGTCTAAGATGCAAGATGAAATTGAAATAAGAAAGCTAATTTGTTCAATATGCAAGTTCACCAAAATGAACTATAGATTTTTTGGCACCCTAGGTCTTTCTAGCACTTCTAGGGTTTTCACCTAAAAGGAGAAAGAAAGGGCCAAAGAATCTAGCTAGTTCACTCAAATAATTTAATGTATGATGTTATTAAGAATAAATGGAATGATATGAATGAAAATAAATGAAATTTTTGTTTGATTATGAATGCAAAACCTAATAACAATGCAATGTTGGAAAAAACATGTTATGCAAACAATGAACTATAAATGAACAAATGCAAAATAGAAAAGAAAAGAGTTTAATCAAAGTGCACCTGGGAAGAGATTGGAGAATATAGAATGTTTTGAATGCTATCTAGAATCATAGAAAATCACCAGTGGGACTCATTCGCCACTGATGGTGAATTGGTCTTGCTTCTGATGAAAATTGTCAGGAACAAGTTTCTAAGTGTCAGGATCTAGAATCTGAAAAAACTTAGATTTCCAACCATAAGGTGGGACTCATTTGCCACTAATGGAAAATCATTCCTCTACCAAAATTCTATGAAATCAGGGGACAATTCTGTAGCACCAGATCTAAGGTTGACTGCTTGTCGGGTTGTTGAAGTTAATCCTATAGAAAACGGATAGAAAGTCTTCTCCAAGCTTGAAATATGAAGTGGTTGACTTGAAGCACTTTATTGACTTCTTCTCCACTTTTCAACACCTAAATGCTTGACAAATATGCATACAAAACACATGTACAAAGGGGGAAAATGGTTAAGGGTTAGGGAAAATGGATTTTCCTTGGTTGAATCCCACTTTGGTAATCAAACCTTTAATAAAATGATGAAATGAAAGAGAAAGATAAAGTAATAACATGAAAATGCTATCAACTTACCAAATATTTGTTAATGAAATTATGAAGATTAACCAATGGCTTCCTTTGAATGCTTGATTTGATGATGCAAAGTGTTCAAATGCTAGTTGAATGCTTGAATAAGTTATGAGATTGTAGGAGATGTAAAATGAGGAGAAAAACACATATTTATACACACTTGTGCCTTAGTAACTCGACGGTACCTCATCAAAGGCTGACATTGAGTGATTTTGAATAAAACCCCAAAAAAAAAATTGAAATATTTTGAAATTGGAGCCAAGAGGGACTCATTCACCACCCATGGCGAATGGCTCCCACCTTGGACCTAAAAGTGGGTGTCAAGAATTAATCACATTTAATGTTGTTTGTTGGGTTTACATTAAAAAATACACTTAATTAAGCCTTATAAGGGCATAAAGGGGTCAAATAAAGCATAAGAAAGGTGTAAATAGTGAAATTATGACTAGAAAAGTGTGAAATCTTGTTACAAGAATTTACAACACTTCAAAATGGGACTTGATGAATAAAAGGGTGATTTTTAGGTGAATTATAATGAATAGAGTCTAGAAAAGTGTAGAAATGTTTTACAACACTTCACAACACCTTCACAAGATGTCATTATTTTTATTTTAAGGACCTAATGTGAATGTTCAAGCCACATTACATCAATAAATCAAAGAAAAATAGACCAAACATCATGAGGCAAGGCCTAAAAGACCATGAAAATGACAAGGGGCCATTTTTCTGGCACACCTCTATTTATCCTTATTATATGCAATTAACAAGTCATTGTACCTTTTGGTTTCTACATCACATTTCTCCTACAAAAACTCCATAATTTCCTTGGTAAAATGTGCCACATTAATTGCTAGTGTGGCCAACTCTAGTGCTAAAGTGTTTGAAACCCTTTTTTATTATGAGAACCCCTTTGAAGTCAGTAGTAGGATCTACAACTTCAATCTTATTAGTATTAATAGATAATGACCAAATGACCAATGTATCCCATTGTGTGTTGAATGTTAAACCTTATATTGCACATAAAAATTCTTCATCAGTTGCATACATTTGTGACTTTTTCCTTCTTATAGTGTCAAAGGAAATGGCTAATTCCAGGTCCCATTCTGATAAGAGAAGTATATGACTTTCTCTTACAAGTCTTCTTCCTTCCTTAGGAGTGAGTTCCTTTTGGTTTTCTATCATTTATATTAACACCCTTGAAGTAATAACCTCCCTTGGGAATTCTAGAGACTTAGCTACCTCTTCTGTCACTTTTTTTATTATCAAATTCATCCTTCTTAGTTCTCCAAACATACTCTTTGAAAACATTTATCTTAATAAATGAATCATAATCCATAAATTATTTACAAGACCTTTCTCTCACATAATCAACATAATCTATTTTGATAAGAATAAACTTATTAATTTTTCCTTGTAGAGCTAAAAATTTAATCTCACTTGGGTGTGATGGCATGTTTTACATGATTTCCTCAATTGTGACTACAACCTCCTCATCAAAATATAGAGGGTAGTCAAATAACCCTACTATTTTAACCTTCATCATTTTTGGTGTGGATTCCCTTGGAGGCGAATCAAGATCAATGACCTATTGAGGAGGTGACATTAGAGTTGGAGATGGTGGAAAAGAAGGCACATGGGGCTCTTGAATCCTTTGAGTGAATAGGAGTAGCCATAATTTTCTTTTTTCTAACAATCCCCTTCCTCCTTGAAAATACATACTATCTTGTTGGTGGTTGGTATGCAAGCCTCTCCTCTAGTATAAGGGATTTCCCCTTGTGACCTAACTAATCCCCAATAATTTCTCTGCACCAAATTTAAGATAACATTAATTCCCAAATTCAATAGTTTGAAATTAAATTGAATATAATAAATAAATCAACAATTGCATTCAATTACATTGAATTATTCCATGAATAAATTGTTGCAAGTATGAAGGTGTTGTCATTGATGTCAATTGGTTAACTAGTCAACTAGTTACTGTTGTCATTGATGTCTTGTATGTTGATTATTGGCTGTATATGTTGAGGATATTGAGAAAATTGTAACAAAGAAAGGTTACAGGTATTTAGTGTTTGCTATGGGTTTTTCTCAAGGATTTTTTGCTATGCTAGTAAGGATCTGAGGTATTTTTCATGATTGTTGGAAGTTGCTATATCCAGATTTTTGGTTTTTGGATTGTTGTATAATGCGAGTTATGTTCACCAGTTGTGAATAGTTATTTTTTGTGTATCTAGCTGAGGTTCGAGAGAAATTTAGTTGCTTTATATTTCTTCTTGTTTAGGTTTTATGACTTTTGGTTCTCAGGATAAGTTGATGAGGCCGTGTTTAAGTGAAATTTGTTAACCAAAAAAATTGGATCATGTTAAGGTTGAGTATGTTTAATTGATTTATGTGTTTTACACTGGTATTGGCCGACCTTGTGTTTAACACTACTTATGAAGTTCATGAAGCATGTTGGGAATTTTTTAGGTCCTCATTAAGTGTGTGCTTGGGTCCCCATCATTCTAATTTTGTAGTAGAATGTTTTGGCACCGACCTAATTTGAATTTGTAAATACAAATGGTGTGTTCCTGACTTTGGATGAGTTCCAAAGTTGAAGATGGTATTTAAATATAAGTTGAGATGGTTGAAAAAGGTGTGGATGAATGCAAGAGAAAGATAGATACAAGATATATAAGAGAGAGTGTGTGTGTGATGCGAGTTTTGAAGATCAATGCAAAATTCAAGTGGCGAGATTCCACAGGTAGTGAGTTGAAGGTTTAGTCTATCATTCAAGCATGTCTACAAGTGTGAGAGTGAATTGTGGTGGAAATATCCATTGCATTGAGATTTTTTTCTCTTTGTAAAAAATCTCTTCTATCTTTTTTTGTAATTCTGTGGCAATGAGCCTTCTAGGTAGTTAACCCTTGTTGGATAGTGAGTCCTATTTTGGTAGTAAGATTTTTCTAGCAATGAGCCTTTGTATTCAGTTTTGATATTGTTGATATTAGGAGCTATCCTCACTGTGGTTTTTCCTTATTGGATTTTCCACATAAATCTGGTGTTATTGTGTGAGTGGTTTTTCTTCTTTTAGTTTCTTCTTTTACACTTAATGATTAATCTCATTGGCACAATAAAGGATTTGTTAATGGTAATTGATCTGAACTCCAATGAAATTTTTTATGGTTAATTTTTCTACAATTGATTCACCCCCCTCTTAGTTGTCCTGTTCAACAATTGGAATCAGAGCTTGGTTCCTTGGAGAATACCTTAACCACTTAAGGAAGGTCTAGGATGGTGAGAAAGATCACTATTGAGTGTCTTAGGTTTGATGTAACTAATTATGCCCCCTAGAAAATAAAAACCTAGGTGAACATATCCTGATAGAAAAATATGGCCGCTGCAACACATCAAGGAGTAATGGTGCCATCCTGCAATAGAGAGTAACATTTAAAAGGCATGGAAAATTGATCAAAATCGATCAAATTCGACTAGGTAGCTGAGAAATGTTGTTGAGCCGTTACTCCTTCAAAATTGGCGCAAACAGGAATAGTTGAATGTTTACGTTTGAATTTAGGCCATTGGATTAGAGATGGACAACCAAGATTAAACCTCTTGTAACTTTAAAACATGATAGTCGATCTCTATTAGAACTAAATCAATGACCATTGTGTTTCAAAGTGCATCGTTCCTTCATCAATAGCCTAGAGCACAAAATCACGATGCACTGAATGCATGTGATGTAATGTAATGATGGTACCTAACACAATAGAAACCTATTAAAATTTATATCATTGCCACTTGTAACAAGAACCCACTATCTCTTCTCCCATCGTGCATCGCTGAAATGTCCCCATTACCTTGCTTCATAATGACGATGTGAAGTAAGGGCATGATGAAATATCAACTGTCGAATGATCTCCATTAGATCTGAGCCACTCATCACCTATCACAAATATGCTTTGATCACCTTGCTTCACAACATTGATGTCAAGAAAGGGCATGATAGACTCTCAACCATTGAATGATCTTTTCCTAATCACAACCCCTCACTGTGAAGAAACACTATCGAGGAAACAATCACAAATTGGGGTGAAGCCATTCAAAGTCTCCCTAATGGAATGATCTCTACCACATGACCATGTTGGGTCCTAGCAAGAAACATGGCACACACCCATGCCCCTACCAAGAAAAAAAAGGGGCCACCAAGTCATCACGGGATAACATGCCATTTCCCCCTGTCCATCTAGAATATTCCTC